>JASXTE010000241.1:0-73798 GCA_030280995.1 Hemileia vastatrix | reverse complement strand
GTAGGAGGTGGATCTTATGACGCTTTTGCTGCTGCTTCCGGAGCCAACAATTCTTCTATTTCTCCAGACGCAACCAATCTTCATCATCAACAACCACTTACATCTCAACCTACCTCTCATCTTCCACATTTATGGAAATGATCGTCATCAAGACAATGTCCCAGCTCCAGTTCCATTGACTGCCGATACTCTGAGAGCAGTTCAAACTGGACCCAACGATTCGGATCAATCTTTACTTCAATCAGGAAACGTAGGAGGAGCTAGATCAGAAAGATCAGGTGGTGGAGCAACAAGCGCTTCCAAGAAGGAAGAATTGGATCTGAATGACGCTCGACATTGGAGATTTATTCCAGAGTTCTACTTTTCAAAGATGATAGAATGAGGGACGAATTGTCCTTTTCGAAGTCCTTATCTCCTTTGGAAAGAAGAACTGTTCATTTAGTTTCCCAGAAGTTGGGTCTATTCCATTATTCAAGAGGAGAAGGAGATGAGAGATTCGTCGTGGTTTGCAAAAATGAAGCTCCTCAAGTTGGTAGTCAAAGACCTTTGAGAAGTCAAGCTTCGACCATTGGTAGAAGTTCGAGAAGAACTTTGAATCAATCCGAAGGGATGGGTGGATTAGGTAGCTTGGGAGGATCTAGCAATAACAACCAAACAGTGCTTTCAATTACAATTCGAGCAATGGATTGCTATCTCCTGGAGGCGGTGGTATGGGAGGTGGAGCTCAAACTACTGGTAGAGCAGGATTAAGAATGAAGAAATCAGCTCCAGATATGAAAAGGAATTATGGTGATATCTCTGGTAGAAGTTCTCAATCCGACGCTTTCGGTTTCGGTCAAGGCAATTCGAACAATTCTTCAAATAGTAAACCTCTTGTCTAGTCCCAACTCCCATTCTTCATTGATCGGTGGAAGGAAGTCAAATACCAATTTGAGAGAAGGTTATTCTAGTACCATGGGAAGAAGATCTCAGGCTGGTGGTGTCGGAGGTGCTGCTGGGTTGCAGGTGAGTTTTGATCGATGGAGATGCCTTTGAGAGATCTACGCTCGATATATCTAGGCATACATTCTCAACGATTATTGATCTTTTCTTCAAATTCCTTCTACCTACAGTCACTCTTCTCCTCTCCTTTCGATGTTCCACCAGTCCCATCCATAAGCTCTCAACATGGAGGTGTAGGAGGTGACGGATCTTCTTCTCCAATTGGTCAATCTTCAGCTTTGCTTCGTCAACCAAGAGGTCCACCTGCCAACCATCCTGGTGGCTCCACCGAAGCTCGTAACTTTGCTCCTAGATCTAGAGTCACTGTCGGATCGAAGACTTCCAACAGTAACGAACCCAACAGTTTGACTGTCGGTGCTTGAACTTCATCATCAATCTTCTTTCGATCAGAATTTGAACACTCAAGGAGGTGGACAAGGACAACAACAGTTGGGTGAAATGGACGTCAGAAGTCATGAACCTTTGGAAATCTAAGATCGAATCATTGCCGAGTCTTTCGGCTTTTACCCTTCCTCTCCTCTTTCCTTTCTAACGATTTGTTTGTGATGGGCTCTTTTAGACTTTGATGAACGTATGAGGATTCAAGAGACAAGGGATTTGGTGAGGAAGATGGAAAAGGAAAGTGTGGGAAAACAAAAGTAAGAAACGCAAAGTAAAAAAATCAAATCAAATCAGATCGTATATGCCCATCTCTATCCTATTATATGTGTAAGATTTCTCTCCCTTTTCTCTCAGTCATACATACATAAATAAAAATTCAATGGATCCCCTTCGAAATCTTCTTGTTCCAATGGAAGGGGTGCTCTCTCGTGGGGGGACTATGAGATCTGCTTCGACAAAGACGTTCATCACGTTCGTTCTCGAGGCCATGCTTTCATGAGCACTTCTCTTTTGACTGAAGAACATTTCAATTTCAGCCTTCGACGAAAGAAGAAGCGGAAGGTTATTGACCTGTCTGCCGTGCTAAGCACAGCATACTGCATTCGTTCCTAACTTCTTTCCTTCTCTTTTGATCTTCCTTTTCTTTCCTTCTTTCTTCATCCTCCTTTTCTCTCCCCATTTTTTCTCTCTCTCATCAAGAAGCTCGGATTCCAACTTTCTTTCTCAAAGTAAATAACACAATCTTTCATCCATAGACTCCAAAGCTTCTTCAAACTCCAAAGCACCCCCATCTCCCTTTCCGCTTTCGTTCGTCCTCTTCTTCTCAAGATGAAGTTCTCGTTCTCTCTTTCCCTATTGGTCGTTTCCCTTGGTTTGGCCACTGCTATCTCTGAACCATCTACTCAACATGGAATCCAAGCAAGAGGTCCTATGAGGCATCACGCTCATCTCATGCAGGCCAGAAACGAAGATGGTACTCTCAAGAAGATGTACAAGAGAAAGACGTGAGTAGTCTACATACATATCGATGAATTGCCAATACTGATCTCTCCAAACTCCTACTCCAATTCAATTGGGAGAGCTCTCTTTGAAGGTGTCAATCTCTGACAGATCTCGATGCCGACTCAGGGCCGTGCGAGTCGACCCCTTCTTTCTTTTTGTTGACACCTGCTTTCCTTCTCTCCCCCTCCTCTCCTATATAGATGCAAAGCTAAGCTTTCTTCGTCAAAGTCTGATTCAGGATCAGGATCGGGATCAGATTCCAAGTCCAGCTCTTCTGCCGCTCCTTCAGCTACCAAGCACGTCAAGAATGCAGCTGCCAAACAAGCCTCGACGACTACTTCTTCTGAAAAGGCTCAACAAACCAAAGATTCTTCTTCTTCCGGATCTGGATCTTCTTCCGGAATCGTAGCTGCCGTCAAGGATTTGGTCGACACCATTAGAGACGGTCAAGGTACTTTCTTCACCCCTGGTGAGTCCCATCTCGCTTTCTACCTCGAAGTCTCATCGATCTCGTGACTTATTCTTGGTTTTTTTGTCTCTCTTTCTTTTCTATTATAGACACCGGTGCTTGTGGATGGCCAAACACAGACTCAGACTACATCGTCGCCATTTCCCACACGCTCTACGACAAGTACACCGTCAACGGAAACTCCAACAACAACTCTCTCTGTGGTAGACAAATCAAGGCTACTTACCAGGGTAAGAGCGTGACTTGTACAATCGCTGATAGGTGAGTTCAATTCGGGGAGCTAGACGCAAGGCTCGGAGTTATCTGACGTTTGGGTTGCCATCGAAACGAGTCTCTAGAGACTTGCTGACAAGTTGACCGTCCTTATCATCGTCTTCTTTTCATTCTCGCAGATGTACTGGATGTAACGAGTGGGATCTTGACTTCGTGAGTGCTCCTTTCTGTCGTACAGAGCTAGATTTGTTTCAGGACCGACAATTATTTCTAACATCTCTGCGTCTTTCTCTCTCTTCTTCATCGTACAGACTCCTACTGCATTCCAGCAACTAGCTGCCGAAAGTGTTGGTCGTATGGATATCCAATGGGAATTCACTGGAAAGTAAACTGAAAGCGAACTCAAGTCAAGTCCAAGGTCCTCTTCCCTTGATTTATTCCAAGACTTCTTCAACCTCTCTCTCATTTATCTCTTAACTCAAGATCACCGATGAAAATGTTTCTGACCTTGACTATCAGGCCTTCAGATCCTTCATAAATTCACTTTCTTGTCATCCAAGTCTCCGTCGTCCGTACATTCAGTCACCGTTCTTTTGCACTCTTTTCTCCTCTTGAAGTGGGAAAGGTCATTCTCAATCTACAGAAAGCTGACAGTTCCTTATTGTACACTAGTCTCGCTGGTCGTTTCTAAGGCGATGGTATATTCTAGATTTTGGCTCGTCCCCCACTTCTCGTTCATTATTCAATCTCGATTTCTCCAGGAAAGGCGTTGACCGTCGATTCTTTCTTTAACATTTGTGTCACTCCGAGTGAAGTAGAGTGTCCTCTTCTGATTGAACTTTGAGAGCGAGGTAGAAAACAGGCTCAAGACCGACAAAAGGGGAGAGATCAGAATATCTTCTTTCTCTTGCGACACCATCACCTTCCATCAACTATCTTGAATCATGTCATCAAGTGACCATCCACAAAAGTCTTCGGACACAAGCAAACGTAGAATTGCAATGATTTCAGGACAGCTAGCTGCTCCTTTGAACAAGTCGATTGCAACGATTAGGAATGCTCCACCTCTCCGACCAGCAAGACCGAATGCCAAAAACGAGTGGAGCCACCTTCCAAAGTACAAGGATCTCCCAAAGGAAGGCGGTTATAGACATGCTTGGAAAGTATGGGGAGAAGGTGATTCCCTAGGCACTGTCAATTTGCTAACGGATGCCTGCATAAGGCAGAGCGCTGTTGAAGAGATTAGAGTGAGTAAGATGTACATCCAGCATTTCTCTTTGTCTGTGGATACAGGTTGGTCTATCATTCTCTTTCTAGACTGAGAGAAGACTGTTCTTTCTAAATCCAATCGTGGTCATCTGATCTTCAAAGTGGGAGGAAGAATGATAGAGGTGGATCCGACAGAATGCGGGGAAGCTGGAGGATAATGATGAGCATGAGATCAAAGTCGACCTCAAGATGTCCATCATCTTTCGACTTGTGAAGTTGCTTTAGACATTCAGGTCCATTCTGAGTTCACTCCGATGTTCGAGAGACAAGTCACTGCGAAGGAGCTTCCATCCGATTTTCTCACCCTTCTCTTCTCTCTCTCTACTTTCTCTTTCTCTTTCTGACCAACCGCTCTTCTGATCTCGTAGACTGGACACTGTATATCCTTGAATTGGGCCATGCATCTTCCTCTCGAGCCATTCTTCAATCGTCATAGTCTGGATCACAAGTTGATTGCCAAAAAAGGCGCTTGGTACGGACAAACCAGAGACGCTGCCAACAAGTATGCTAGGGAAGTCAAGAAGGTTGAGGTAGAGGATAGACAAGAGAAAGGTCAAGATCCGAGTGGAAAAGGTGAGAAAGATCAGAGGATTTGAGATCGAGGAGAGATCAATGGCAGGAGGACTCGATTCATTTGTTCTGACTTCTCATCTCCTTTTCTACCTCCTCTGGCGAAAATAAAATATCGGTTTCAATTTTTTTGACTCAACCAACTCGATTTAATTGAACTCATTTCAATCCCTTCGCTCCTGCATTTCCTTATCGCCACTCATTACTTTCTCTTTCCGTTCTCTCTATCGGATGCTTGCTCTTTTCTCTTTATTCTCAGACAATCCGGTTCCGGTCAGCGACGATATGATCGTCATGAACACTCAATCGGGCACTCAGTGGGATTCTTTCAGGCATTTTGGTGTAAGTTGATAAACGAGCATTCATTTCTCTTTTCGACTCAACTTCAACTATTCTTCCCTTGTTCTCCCAATCATTCCTCACGATCATCAGCACATAGGTTTGAACTGTTTCTATCAAGGAGTCCCACGTTCGATTATTCAAGATCATTTCGAAAGTCATCAAGAAACGATGAAAAATGCTTCTCCCAATCCTCTAACTGCTCCTCCGAGCGAACGAGAGAGGAATCAGCTGGGAATACAGAACTGGGCAAATCACGGAATCTGTGGTCGAGCGGTGCTTCTTGACGTTTATGGTTATCTCAGTAGGAAGATTTCTCATAGAGATCAGAGGTCCAGACCTTACGATCCAATGACCAGTTTTGCCATCACTTTGGAAACGTTGAAAGAAGTAGCTCGTGCTCAGGGAGTTCATTTCCGAAAGGGAGATATTCTACTAATCAGAAGTGGATTCATTCATCGCTATCAAAACTCGACGGCTTCAGAGAGAAGAGCTTGGATGAAGAGACCTGTTGGACAGTTTGCAGGCGTCGAGCAAGGCGAGCACGTCCTTGAATGGCTTTGGGATCATCATTTCGGAGCAGTTGCTAGCGATTCCCCTACTTTTGAGGTTTGGGGTCAACAGGTGGAAAACGGGAAAGGACTATTGCGTGAGTAGATAGATCGAGGTTCTCGAGAAGAAGTCCTCGCATTTCTTTTAGCTGATTGACACTCCCGTCTTGCCTGATATTCTCTCGATTCTCAAATCAAATTGCTTCAGACGAAGGACTTCTGGCTCTCTTGGGTTTCCCAATCGGAGAAATGTTCGACCTAGAAGCCGTCACGAAGTACGCCATCGCCAATCGTCGTTGGACTTTCCATTTCACATCCTTCCCTTTGAACCTACATGGAGGAGCAGCTTCCCCAGCAAATGCAGCAGCTTTTTTTTGAGCGATTCGTCGGCTCCTTCCAAAATTGGTCAAGGTCATGATAATCAAACCAAACGTCGCAATCTTTTTCCACTTTCGTCTCTCGGATGAGTTGAACACCAGTCTCTTCTCCCACACCAAGCTTCCCTTTCAATTGCTGTTACCCTTTTGGATCTCGTTCACAATGTTTCTCTACCAGTCAAATGAATGTACATAGAACCTCTCTTCCTTGATCGTCGGTGGCGAGTCAATTTTGATGACGTCGTGAGTTCTTAGAATTCGGGGTTGGCATGTCGCGTGAGGATCCGAAGATTTGGAAATCGTAAGTTTCCAAAAGCCAAGCCGAAAGAAGCATGATGACGAAGGAGTGTTCTTGGAAGGGAGTGATGCAGCGTTGGCTCAGCTGACTCGAGCACCTCCTTGAAGTTCAACCATTCTCTATTTTTTTCTGCAAGCTTACCTATTTCGTCACAGGAAGAAGCCTTTGGAGAAACATATTCCCGAGTGACCCGACGCAAGGAGAGGTGGATAGGCTCAACTTCCTGACAGCTATCTCGATGTCTCAGACTGCCCATGGAGGAAGGAGAACTCGAGAGCGGAGACTGTCGGCTTCTGCATCATAGTTGAATCAAAAAAACAAAAATCTATCTTTTTCAACTTCATCACCAACCAACACCACCACCGCCTCTTCAACTTCAACTTCTTCTACTACTACTCGTCTCTTCTTCTTCTTCTTCCGTCGACTGGCTCGACACCTCTTCCTCTTTCACTCAATCTTGCTCAGGAGCAACGCAGCAACAGATCAAAAGACAGCAAACTTCAACCTTCCGTGGGTCAACCTAGATCCAAATCTTGGCAAACACCGAGCTCAACCAACCAAACAAGAGGCAGCTCTTCCATCCAAGTAGTCCTCCGTCTCAACTCGACCTCAGACAGTCATCTTCCCAACTTCATCTCCTTCTTTCAAGCCAACCAATCAGCTTCTCATTCAAGTGCAATGTCTGGTCGTCCTCGTTCAAACACCGCAGGCTCCTCTAGAGGAGTGCGCTTCAGTGAAGATCACTCAACTGGTATTGACTACGATCTCATGCGCGCTGCCTTCGCAGACCAAGCCGCTGTTCAGCAACAACAACTTCACCAGCAACAACAACAACAGCAAAAGCGCCAATCCAACCAACAACAGCAACGTCAAGCTCAACCACCACCACCTCCTCCTCCTACCTTCAGCGCTTCCATCACTCCTCCAGACGGTGAAACCTTTCCATTCTCTCCAAGCTACTCTCTATCCGCTCCAGTCGGAGCAGAGAACGCTCGTCGCTCTCAATTGGCAGTCGAAGTCAGTCCATTCGAAGCTCCACCACCAACTGCTCGTGCTGGACCACCTCAACCTCTTCGTGCTCGCATCCAAGACGAAGACGACTACGACGAAGAAGAAGCCAACTACCAGCTCAAGTCTCCAAAAGGTAGAAGGTCCACGGCTGGGAACATTCAGAATCCTTTTGGAATTCAAGATTCTGACGACGAGACCGACGTTGAAGAAGACAACGAACCAAGAAGTCTCAGTGAGAATTCGAAAGGATTGGGAATCAAGGCTGCTTCCAAGGGGAATGGAGGAGGCTTGCCTTCGAACCAGGCTTCTCGCTCCAAGGAATCTCAAGTCCCTAAAGACGAGGTCGTCTTGAAGCATGAAGAGTATGAGGAGGAAGAGGAGGAAGATGGACCTAGGAGCTTAAGTGAGAACTCGAAAGGAATCGGTAGTAGAGCTCACAGTGCTCCTATGAAAGGGATCGGACAAGGTTCTCAAGGATTCAATCAACTTCCTTCAAGACCGGAACCTGTTGCAATCCCAGGTAGCAATCACAGAGTCTTCACTCCAGGAGCTTCCCCCTTCTCTCCAAGCTCGAATCAACAAGCTTTCTCTCCAAGAATGCCAACTTCACCATTCTCTCCTCAACAACGTCAGCAATTCAGCGGTCAATTCGGTGGAAATTCTACGGTCCCCTCTTCACCGAAAGCACCTCATATCCAAACCTACGATCCAACTTCTTCTCCTTCCATGGTCATTCCATTCTCTCCGAAGGTCACTGCTTCTGGGTCTATCCTGTCTCCATCTCTCAAGCCCTCTCTCGTTCGTAGAGACGTCTCTGTCGAGAACTTCAAGCTCGACGACGGTGACTCTTGCGAAAGAGGAGTGGTCAGAAGAGGAGATGCAGAAGACGTCAAGAAGACTTGGGGTGGAGAGACTCTGATGAGCTCGCTTGTCGGTCTTTACAGAGGTGCTACGACTCCTGGTGATAGCTACTCTCCTGGAAATCCAACCACTGGTCTCGGATTGGTCACTCCTGGTCTTCGTCATCAACCATCAGAAAGCAGTCTCGATGGAGCTACTCTCCACGAAGGTCAATCAGGTCACACTTTCAACAAGGATTCTCAACAACCTCAACCGACCTATCCTCATTCGTTCTCTGCTCAGGCTCCCTTCCCTAGCAAGAACTTCGATCAAGATCAAGAGGATCCAAACTATCGACCACCTCTAGATCGTTCTTACACTCAACGTCGTCAGAGTATGGCTTTCATGTTGGGTCAAGACGAAGAACCGATGGACGAGTATCATCCTGCTTTTACTGGAACCATCAGAAAGAGTATGCAAGCCAAGAGAGATCGTCAATTCCAACATCGTCGTTCAAGTTGGAGTTCAGAGACTGGAGATCCAGAGGTTCCATTCCGTCAACGTCGAAAGAGTGCTGTCGCTAGAGAGCAACGTAGAGCAAGTACTGGAAGTGGGAAAGGTCAAGACGAAGACGAAAAGTACACTGAATATCGTCGCAAGTCTTTCGATCGTCGTAAGAGTGCTACCACCATCACCAATCACGTCTCTCACGTTCTAGCTCGTCAAAAGTTCATTCTCAAGCTAGCCAAAGCTCTGATGATGTTTGGAGCTCCCTCTCATCGTGTCGAATCTCAACTCAACGCCACTGCAAACGTCTTGGAAGTCGACGCTCAATTCATCCACTTCCCAGGAATGGTCATCGCAGCCTTTGGAGACATTGACAAGCATACTTCAGAGACCCATTTCGTCAAGAGTAGCGGTGGTCTCACTCTTGGACGTCTCCACGATGTTCACGTCGTCTATCGTAGAGTCGTTCACGACGAGATTGGAGTCGCCGAAGGTTCAGCAGAGTTGGATCGAATGCTCAAGGCCAAACCTGAATACAACAAGTGGCAAAGAATAATTTTAGCTGGTCTTACATGCTTCGTCATTGCTCCATTGTCTTTTGGTGGATCGCTCATCGATGCTCTCGTCGCTGCCGTCTACGGATGTTCTCTCACTTTCCTTCAACTTCACGCAGCGAAGAAGAACGCAATGTACTCCAACGTCTTTGAGATCTCGGTAGCCATCATGATCTCTTTCGTCTCTAGAGCTTTGAGTACCACTGGAATCTTCTGTTATCAATCCATCGCTTCGTCTGGTGTCATTCTAGTTCTTCCAGGTTACATCATTCGTGAGTATCGTCGAAGCTCAAGCTCAAACGCGAGTGTTCATCTTTCATGCTCCTTCTTCTTACTGATCAACGCTTCCACTTTCTCTTCTATTCTCTCAGTCTGTGGATCCCTCGAGCTAGCCTCCAAGAACATGATTGCAGGATCGGTGCGAATGGTCTACGCTATCATCTACTCTCTCTTCTTGGGTTTCGGTATCGCCATAGGATCTGATCTCTACTTCGTCTTGGATCCGAAAGCCAGAGCTGAACAATGGGTCCCACTCAACACGGCTACGGAAGTCAAAGGTTCATTCACGATGGCAAACGCAACCTTGCCACTCTGGGAAGGAACCTTCTCCTTCAGCAATGGAACTCAAAACAAGCTGAACACTGGAGCCATCAACTGTGAAAGAGACCTAGACGATCCTTGGTATAGACAACAGATTTCTCCTTGGTTCAACTTCCTATTCGTACCTCTCTTCTCCATCCTTCTCTGCTTCAACAACTTGCAACCTTGGAAGTCTCGTCATCTACCAGTCATGGTCTTCATTGCCTGTGTCGGTTACGTTGCCAACATGTGCGCAAATCACTACATCTTCAACAGGTCCGACGTCGTTTCTGCTATCGGATCTTTCGTTATTGGTGTCTTGGGTAACGCTTACTCCAGAATCTTTAGAGGTACAGCTTTCACTGCCATGGCTGTCGCTGTTCTCTTCTTGGTTCCTTCAGGTATGGCAATGGCTGGTGGTTTGGCCATGACTTATAAAGGTTCAGACGGAGATCTTTATTCCAATGGTTTGACCATCGGTTTCAGAATGGTGCAAGTCGCAATCGGTATCACTGTCGGTCTCTTTGGTTCAGCTCTGGTGGTCTACAGTTTCGGAAGAAGAAAAGGAGCTGCTCTCTTTGCTTTCTAAGAGCTTGGATCAAGTCTTTGACTCTCTCAAGTACGCATCAGCAGCAGCAGCAGCAGCATCATCATCATCATCCTTCTACACGCTGTCTTTTCTTTCTTTGCTCTCACTCTCTCTTTGCAAGCAAATCACGCTCTTTTGTCCTCAGCTAGCAACTTTGGAATCCCCCGTTTCGAGTAGTAGAATTTACTTCGTATGTAGTATTTTAATAAACCCTCTTTTTCAATCCTAAATCCAGAGAACGCTGTGCGGTTTCTTTCGACCTTCCTTCAGACTGACGAACAGCGAAACGATCGATTGTTACTTTACTTTAGATTGCGATTGTGCGAGAAGAAACATTTCAAACCTTAGAATACAAGAGGGAGAGAATCGTAACCTTAGAGAAGACCTTTGAAGAAACCCGAGCCGATAGAGAATTCTTGTTCTTGTACATAAAATAGAGATGAAGAAGAAGAGACACAGAAGTTTCCGACTTTGAAAGCCCAGAGCAATTGACGAAGTCAAGTGAAGGCTCAACATTCTGTAGCGAGAAAGGCAGTAGGAAAAGAAAGAATCTTGATCAGCGATCAACTCTGTTTATCATCTGGTGGTTGAACCGTTTCGGAAGACTCACCAATTCGCATTCCCTGTTCTGCCATTTCGAATCTGACACCAAGACCGCCGTTAGAATCAGCCTCCACTTCTCTGAGTTCTTCCAAAATCCTGTCTTGCATAGATCTAGGATCCACAGCTCTAGGAGTGTCTTCGTTCTTGCTATTGTTGCTACTAGTCGTAGAATCCTTCCTTTCAGAGACCACCGAGCTTGGAGGTCTGGCATAACTTGGGAAAAGAGCAGTCTTGACGTGAATGATGACTACAGCCAATCCATTGAGACATGAGATTGTCTCTTCGTCTGAGATTCCGACTGCTGCACCTCCTCGTACCACTGCCATTGGAGAGGGAGGGATCGCCAGAAGACCATTTCCGTTCTTCTGAGTGATTCTCCTTCTTTCCAGGATGACGTAACGAGATAGAGTTCGGAGCTCTTGGTAGAGATGAGTCACGGAGAGATGACCGTAGAGGAACTGAGTAGGATGAGAAGCCTGCGAAGAAAAGCGGAAAGAAGTTCGCGTCAATAAAGAAAGCTCCAATCCACTTTGTTCGAGATCATCTTGCTAGAACATGAACAGCTCTACTTACTGGGAAACTACATTCGAGGAAGACAGTGTTGAGCTTTCCTTGAACGAATCGTTTAGCGGCGTGCTGCCAGACGATGTGATTTCTTGGAGATTGAGAGACGCAGTCAGGTTCGACGTCTCCAAAGAACTGGAGTAGATGGAATCACGAAAGAGCAAAGAAGAAGGCGTCAGAGATAAAGGATCGAGGTGGTTTCACAAAGCTTTCTCTTTCAGATGTAGCTCCGAATGTATGCTCACCAAGACCTCCTTCCCAGTCCTCTCATGCCTGATAAAGAAAGCAGTAGAATCTAAAGCAGGCGGACTCTTATCTACACTAACTCTCCTAGGACCACCACGAGGTTTGCCAGGTCTGCCTTCTTCCTCCGGAGGACCAGATTTGGAGTTGAGGCCAGCTTTCTCTGATCCTTGAGCAGTACGAGGTCTTCTCGTCTTCCGCGAAGCAGTTGGAGGAGCGTGACTTGATGATTTGATTCTCAAAGATTGAGGTTCTGGAGGAGCAGAAGCTGAAGGAGTTGGTGGAAGAGAAGGCAAACTTTCGATTGCTCCTCCTTCTTCAGATTCAGGATTCGTACTTGGAGTTGGAGAGAGTCCTCTTTCGGTTTCGACTGGAGTGCCAAGTTCCGAAGACTGGTAAGAGCTCGATTCAGTTGAAACCAAAGTAGATGAAGGAGCGAACGGACTAGTGAAGACAGGTCTCTCTCCAGGAGGGAAAGAGGAATTGGAAATTCCAGTCAAACCTCCAGAAGTTGAAAGAGAGTTACCAGAAGCATTCGAAGATCTTCTCTCTGGTTCATCAGAGCTACTTCCCATCCTGAACATCTGTTGAGCTGCGATAGCACCACTCAGGGGTAGAGAATAACGCTTGCTAAAGTAGGCAGCTTCAGGACTTGAGGTCGAGTAGCTTGGAGTTGGAGTTGGAGGAGCAGGAGGAACAGCTGGATTCAAACCATGTGATAGAGCGAATGGCAGAACTGAGAGAACTTCTGATAGCGATGTAGCACGTTGAGCTTCCAGACTAGAAAGATAGATGGAGAGAAAGCAAGAGAATTTGAAAAGGTCAGTCTCGAAACGACAAGTCTCAAAGGAAGAATGCCAGTGATTGCTCACCTTCTCATGTGATAGACAGTATGAGGTTCGTCTTCCTTCCAACTAGCCAACTTTGGCCAGATCTTTCCATTAAAGAGATCCATGATGTTCTCTAGAGTGGGAGTCAAACCATAGACTGATCTCTTCCCAGGTAGACTTGCAGAGGAGAGAACGAGACCCAAGATGTGATCCAAATGAGCATGCGAGATGAGGAAAGACTTTGCGAAAGATCCAATGAAACCAGCTCTCAAAGCTGGAGAATCCAGATCACGAGGGAAGTCGCAATCATGAAAGGGAGAATTGGGACCAGTCCTCTCGCAGACATGCTTCAAAGCACCCAGCCAAGAGCCTGATCAAGGAAGCGAAAAGAAGAAGGGGGTTAGAAACTCGTCTCTATCGGCGAAGAGAGAGGATGTAGGTTTTCCTTTCTCTATCTCTCTGACTGGAAGCATCCACACACACCCCAGCTCGCTCTCTATCACCAGAAAGACTACTCACCTCCCTCTACGACTACTGTGCCAGCATGCCAAGGCATGTCTGCAGGTTTCACCAAGTAACAAGAACAATCTCCCTCCAATGGACCACCACCTACGCCGAGACAGACAAAGGTGAAGCTAGGTTTCTGACCTCGAAGTTGAAGCTGAAGATGTTTAGGACCATCGTCAGAGGATTGATTGTAATGGTTGTTAGACTGAGAATGATGGTTCTGGTTGCTATGATGACCACTCGAAGATAGAGAAGAGGAAGAAAGATGAGATTGCATTGGGATTGAGTTTGAATTTGGCTTTGGAGGAGAAGAAGGAGGCAAAGGAGAGGAAGAGGAAGGTGAAGTAGACATCGAACCAGAAGTCAATGTCTGTCCTCTTTGGTTGATTGTGGTTGGTGTAGAATTGAATTGCTGATTTGGGTTTTGATAAGATGGAAGATATTGACTCTCGTATTGTTGCTGCTGCTGAGGCTGAGGATGATTGGCAGACGTCTGTCTTTGGTTGTTGCTGTTGCTGCTGCTGTTGAATTTGCTCATGTTGCTGCTCGCCTTTCTATCTTTGGAGAATGGATTGGATACCATCTTGCAGATCAACTTCTCTTCTGGATCAACAACGACGTTCCCAGTGAATTCGATGATGGTCAAGAGAGAAAAGGTCCAGGCTGATCGAGCTCTCTCCCTCCCTGTCTCGAAAAAGATAGCAGTCACAAAAGAGACGTCGAGTCTATAACGTTTCAAATTTCGTATCTATATTTAGTTTAGTTCATTTTATATTTACACAGCGTTACATTTTGTGATAGGAGCCCGATACGCACACAGCTAAGAGAGCGAGAGAGAGAAATAAAGAGACAACGACGATAATCGAGCCACAACGAAGCTTGCTTTACTTTTGGAAAAGGGAATAGAGGGATGATAAACTTTTACTTTTTATGAACTTAAGAGTCAGGGAAAAACCAATCATCTATAATCTATCAATTGGATCAACCCGGCAAACTCGTCGAGAGACGGAAAGAAGGAGGGAGGGAAGGAGCTGGGAGCGAAAGTCTGACGACGATGAATGCAAAGATCCAGTGCAGAAGAGACTAGAGCTAGCTCCATAGTGGCCTTGACTCCTTTAAGCAGTCAACTCCTTGACGGCAGCCGAGTTGGAGGTGACGTATGAACGCGTTTTGATTCCTCCAGTCATCGGGAGAAGAGTCATTCCTTGAAGCTCTGCGTCGATCTGAGATGCGGCAGCTCTGCCTTCTTGTATTCCCCAAACTACCAAAGACTGTCCACGACGACAGTCTCCAGCGGCCCAGACCTTGTCGACAGAGGTGCGGTAAGGACGAGATCCCTTGAGGTCGTCTGCCTTGATGTTCGATCGTCCGTCTTGCTCGATTCCCATCGTCTTGAGAGCAGCGTCCTCTGGTCCTAGGAAACCGAGACAGAGGAAGCAGAGCTCGGCTGGATAGAACTCCTCTGAGCCTGGAACCTTGTTCATTTGCCATCTGAGAAGAGAGAGGAGAGAGAGAAGGTTAGAATAAGAGGTCAGAGTAAGATTCGAAAAGATTGTTGATCCTAATACTTCGAGAAGACAGTACGATACTCACTTTCCACTGGCATCCTTCTCCCATTGAACACGGACAGTGTTGAGACCCTTGAGGTTTCCTTCTTCGTCCTTCTCGAAAGAAGTGGTAGAGATTTGGAATTCTCTTGGATCCTTTCCGAACTTGTCCTCTACCTCGTTGTGACCGTAATCACGACGGAAGATACGAGGCCATTGAGGCCATGGATTGTCTCTAGCACGAGACTCTGGAGGTTGAGGAAGAAGTTCAAAGTTGACGACTGACTTAGCTCCGTGACGAACAGAAGTTCCGATACAATCGTTACCAGTATCTCCACCACCAATGACGATGACGTTCTTTCCTTTGGCATCGATGAAGTTCTTGTCTTCTAGACCAGACTTGACTAGAGAGGAAGTGTTCTTGGTCAAGAAGTCCATGGCGAAATGAACTCCATTGGCTTCACGACCTGGAACCTTGAGATCTCTAGGCCAAGTTGCACCAGTAGCCATGACGACAGCGTCGTTTTGAGCACGAAGTTCGTTTCCGTCGACATTGACACCTACGGCTGCGTTGGTGATGAACTTGATTCCTTCGTCTTCCATGAGCTTGACACGACGAGAGACTACGTGCTTGTCGAGCTTCATGTTTGGAATTCCATAGTAGAGGAGACCTCCGATGGCATCTTGACGTTCGTAGACAGTGACGGAATGACCAGCACGGTTGAGTTGGTCGGCACAGGCTAGACCAGCTGGTCCAGATCCTACGATGGCAATGGTACGTCCAGTACGATGAGTTGGTGGACGAGGAACCATCCAACCTTCGGCCCAAGCCTTGTCCATGATGGCGGCTTCGACAGTCTTGATACCGACTGGTTGTTCAGTGATACCCAAGACACAAGCACCTTCACAAGGAGCTGGACAGACACGACCTGAGGAAGAGAGAATAGAAGCCGAGTCAGTACGAGAAGAGTTCAGAAACGCACATCGACTTCGTTTGAAGGACTCTCAAACTCACCAGTGAACTCCCCGAAGTTGTTAGTCATGAGCAGTCTGTTAGCAGCGTCTTGCCATTGACCTTTGAAGACTAGATCGTTCCACTTTGGAATGACGTTGGAGATTGGACAACCAGTGTCGGATTGACAGAAAGGAACGCCACAATCCATACAACGAGCAGTTTGATACTTGAGTTCGGCTTCCGAAAGACGAGTAGAGAGTTCCTTGAAGTCCTTGACACGCTTTCCAGGAGTACGGTAGTGTTCTCCGAGACGCTTGTACTTCATGAAACCACGAGTCTTGTCCAACTTGTTGAGACGAGCTTTGGCAGTCTCGTCGTCGACCATTGAATCTTCGACATCGACCACAGCTGGCTCAGCACGATGGACGTGAGGTTCGTCACCAGCATCGGATTTGGAAGACTTGGCATCGTCAGCGACAGTGACATCAGCTTGAGATCCATGACGAGAGAGAGTTCCACGAAGGTCGACGTGACTTGAACGCTTCTTCTCGGCTGCAGCTTTGGCGGCTTCCTCCTCTAGTACTCGTTTGTAGTCGAGTGGCATGACTCTGACGAAACGTGGCAACAAGTGGTGGAACTCGTGAATGACATGGTCGGCTACGGTGGATCCAGTGTAGTGACGATGGTTCTCTACGAGGTTACGAAGCTCAGCAATGTCGTGAGGATCCTTGACTGGACCTAGTTCGACCATTTCAGTGTTACACTTGGAGTGGAAGTCTCTGTTCATGTCCAAGACGTAGGCGATACCTCCAGACATTCCAGCAGCGAAGTTACGACCAGTAGATCCGAGAATGACGACACGACCACCAGTCATGTATTCACAACCATGATCACCGACTCCCTCGACGACTGCGTGAGCTCCAGAGTTACGGACTGCGAAACGTTCGGCAGCGATACCTCTGAAGTAAGCGTTACCAGTGGTGGCTCCGTAGAGACAGACGTTTCCTACGATGATGTTCTCTTCAGCCTTGAAGGAAGAGTTCTTTGGAGGGTAGACGATCAAACGACCTCCAGACATTCCCTTTCCGACGTAATCGTTGGCATCTCCTTCGAGTTCAATGGTGATACCTGGAGCCAAGAAAGCACCACAAGATTGACCAGCACTTCCTTTGGCATTGATGTGAATGGTATCACGAGGTAGACCTTCCTCTCCGTAGAGCTTGGAAACTCTGTAAGAAAGAGTAGCTCCCAAGGCACGATCAGTGTTGACAACGTCACATTCGATCTGAACTGGAAGACCTTCAGTGAGAGCTGGTTCGGCTTCGTCGATGAACTTGTTGTCGAGACGAATGTAGAGTTTGTGATCTTGTTGACGAACCTTGTAAGTAGCAGCTCCTGGACGCATTTGATGAGCAGCCTTGAGAAGAGGACCTAGATCGAGGTTCTTGGTCTTTGGAGTACGAAGGGATTCGTTGACCTTGAGGAGATCGGAACGACCAACCATCTCGTTGATGGTACGGAGACCTAGCTTGGCCATGATTCCACGAAGCTCTTCAGAGAGATAGTAGAAGAAGTTGATGACGTGCTCCGGTTGACCAGCGAACTTCTCACGAAGCTCTGGATCTTGAGTGGCGATTCCGACTGGACAGGTGTTCAAGTGACACTTACGCATCATGATACAACCCATAGCGATAAGAGCAGTGGTTGCGAAACCAAACTCTTCAGCTCCTAGAAGACAAGCGATAGCTACATCTCTTCCAGTTCTCAATTGACCATCAGTTTTGAACAGTGACACGTCCACGTAGATCGTTGAGAACCAAGGTTTGATGAGTTTCAGCAAGACCCAATTCCCAAGGAAGACCAGCGTATTTGATACCAGTCCAACGAGAAGCTCCAGTACCTCCATCGTGACCAGAAATGAGAATGTGATCAGCCTTGGCTTTGGCTACTCCAGAAGCGACGATACCGACACCGACTTCAGAGACCAACTTGACCGAGACACGAGCACGAGGATTGGCACACTTGAGATCGTAGATGAGTTGCTTGAGATCTTCGATACTGTTGAAAGAGAAGCGATGAGATGAAGAAGATAAGAGGTAAGCATACATTCAAGTTCGAGATTGAATAGAGCTTCCGTTCGACGATAGTTCCTTCTCTACCTTCTCTACCGTTGAATACTAACCTGTAAATATCGTGATGAGGTGGTGGAGAGATCAGACCGACTCCAGCAGTAGAGTGACGAGTACGAGCAATAGAAGCAGAGACTTTGTGACCTGGAAGTTCTCCTCCCTCACCAGGCTTAGCACCTTGAGCCATCTTGATTTGAAGTTCATCTGAATCAGAAAGGTAATTGGAAGTGACACCAAAACGACCAGAAGCGATTTGCTTGATCTTTGAACGAAGAGAGTCTCCATTTGGCAAAGGAATGGAACGTTCAGCGTCTTCTCCTCCTTCTCCAGTGTTGGACTTTCCACCTAGGCGGTTCATAGCGATAGCCAAAGCAGAATGAGCTTCCATAGAGATAGATCCATAAGACATGGCACCGGTACAGAAACGTTGAACGATTTCAGTCCAAGGTTCGACTTGATCGACTGGGATTGGTCTAGACTTCTCGTAAGCGAATTCCAAGAGACCACGAAGAGCGGTGGCCTTGACGGAATTGTGAGAAGCTTTGGAGTAAGCATCCCAAGCTCCTTGGTTCTTCTCACGAGCTGCATCTTGAAGATTGGCGATAGAGACTGGATCGTTGACGTGAGCCTCTCCTCCGTCACGCCAGTGATACTCTCCAGATTCTGGAAGACCTGGAACGGTGATGGTTTCACGAGATGGGTAACCACGATCGTGGAATTCCAAAGCGTCCATAGCTAGAAGGTGGAAGTCTGAACCTTGAATACGAGAGGCAGTTCCAGCGAAACATCTCTCGATGACAGAGTCGGCCAATCCGAGGGCTTCGAAAATTTGAGCTCCCTTGTAAGATTGAAGAGTCGAGATACCCATCTTTGACATGACCTTGAGGATACCAGAGTCAACGGCAGCCTTCCAGTTTCCAATGACCTTTTCGTTTGAGATTTCGCTCTTGAGGAGACCTTCTCTTGAGACCTTGAGCATGGCTTCCATTGCCAACCAAGGGCAGATGGCGTCAGCTCCGTAACCCAAAAGGACACACATGTGGTGGACCTCACGAGCTTCTCCAGATTCGATCATGAGAGCAATCTTGCTTCTCTCCTTGTTACGAACGAGATGATGATGGACACCACCACAAGCGACTAGAGAAGAAATGGCGACTCTGTCTTTGTCGACGTTCCTGTCTGAAAGAACGACGATACGGAATCCATCTCTGATGGCTTGAGAAGTCTCAGAGCAGATTCTGTCGAGAGCCTTCTCGTAACCGTCTAGACCTGATCCCTTGTCGAAGGTGATGTCGATGACCTTGGTTGGCCAGTCTGCGTGAACAGTGTCTAGCCTCTTCAAAGCATTCATCTCATCGATGGTTAGAATTGGACTTGGGATCATGAGACGGTGACATTGAGTTGGATCCATTTCCAAGAGGTTTCCTTCCGGTCCTACGTATTGCTCCAAAGACATGACGACTGCCTCACGAATAGGATCGATTGGAGGGTTGGTGACTTGAGCGAAGAGTTGACGGAAGTACTCGTAGATGAGACGAGGAGCGTTGGCCATGCATGCTAGAGGAGCATCGTTACCCATGGATCCTAGAGATTCCTTTCCTTCAGAGACCATAGGAAGCATCAGAAGAGAGATCTGCTCGACAGTGTATCCGAAAGCCAGAAGCTTTGGATCGGTAGAGAGACGTTCATCGTCTAGCTTTGGAACGATGTCGTTGTTGGTCAGACGACGGATGGTTTCGGTGATTTCTGGAAGACGAAGCATCTGGTTGTCCAACCAAGCAGCGAAGTCTGCTCTTTGAGCGGTAGTCATCTTGAGCTCTCTGTCGTCGACGACACGACCTTCCACGGTGTCTACTAGTAGCATCTTTCCTGGTTGAAGACGACCTTTCTCCAAGACCTTGATTGGATCGATGTAGATGGTTCCGACCTCGGAGGCACAGATCATGATGTCGTCGTCAGTGATGATGTAACGACATGGACGAAGACCGTTACGATCCAAGTTGGCTCCACAGTACCTTCCGTCAGAGAAAGTGAAGAGGGCAGGTCCATCCCAAGGTTCCATCAAACATGCAGCCCACTTGTAGAAGGCTACCTTTTCAGGTTCCATTTGATCTTCGTTTCCTTGCCAAGCTTCTGGAATCATCATCATGACGGCTTGTGGTAGGGTAAGCACGTTGTTGACGACTAGAAGTTCCAAGACGTTGTCAAAGGCAGCGGAATCGGATCCTCCGTTTTCGATGATTGGGTATAGCATGTCGAGCTCATCCTTGAAAGTCTCTGAGCGAAGCTGACCTTCACGAGCGCGCATCCAGTTCTTGTTTCCTCTGATGGTGTTGATTTCACCTGAGAAAAAATAGGAAGATTAAGAAAAGGAAAGAGAGATTTAAGATTAGTAAGGCGAGATAGGAAAGGAGAAGCGAACGTGAGGTGTGGCGAGACGGAGTAACCTCGAGAGGAGATGGTAGAGCAGAGGCTGCACTCCTAGCTACCATTTTGGCTATTTAAAGTGTAGAACGACCTCTCTTCGTCGAGAAAAAGAGGCGTACATCGATGATGTAATCGAGCAAAGAGCCATCTTTGCCACTCTCAATCTTCTCCCCGCTTCCCTTCCCTTTTCTCCCTCATCTGTTTATGATGACTCACCATTGTGTGCTGCCCATCTCATAGGTTGAGCTCTATCCCAAGAAGGGAAAGTGTTTGTAGAGAATCTAGAATGGACCAAGGCGAAGTGAGAAGCATAATGAGCATTGTTCAAATCGTAGAAGTAATTGTAAACCTGAACTGGAGACAATTGACCCTTGTAAACAATGTTGGTGTTTGAAAGAGAACAAATGTAGAACCATTTTGGTAAACCGATCTTGTGAGTTGCGGATTTTCTCAAGACGTAAAGTTGTCTAGAGAAGTATTGAGAATCAAAGTTGGAAGAATCGGATTCCTTTGGTTCGTTAGTGTCTCTACCATAAGAATCAGCTAGAACTACGAAAGGTTGTAGAATCTTTGGTTCCTTTGATAAAGAAGAAGGACCTAAGATAGTGTTATCGACTGGAACTTCTCTCCAACCCAAGACTCTTAAATGTAAATCCAAAGCCAACTGTTCGAAAATGTTGACATGTTCAGCTCTTGCCTTTTCGTCCTTTGGATCAAAGAACAAGTTTCCAACTGCATATTCTCCTTGTTTTGGTAATTTGCAGTTTAAATCTCTTTCTACTTCTCTTCTGAAGAAGGCGTCTGGGATTCCAGTCATTACACCTGCACCATCTCCATCTCTAGCGTCTGCTCCCACAGCTCCTCTATGAGTCATGTTGCAGAGCAATTGCTTTGCATCAGAGACGATCTTGTGAGCTGGTTTCCCCTTGATTTGACACATGAAACCTACTCCACAGGAGTCCTTTTCATTGTCTGGATCGTAGAGACCTTGAGCAGCAGGAAGAGAACCAGCCCAAGAAGAAGCATCCCTTTCAACGTCAGTGTAACCGTTGACGTCTAGATCGTTTGAAGTGGTTGCTTCTTCATGTTGTGAATCCATGTTTGCGTTTAGTTGAGCATGCAACTCGCGACGTTGAGAAGCGGTAGACATGATTGTTGAGTGATGATGAGAGTTCGGAAGAATTTGGATGAGGATTGAGTGGATGCTGCGTGAGCCGCTTTTGGTTGATAGGATGGGCGAAGGGGATATGGATTGGTGAAGGTTTATGTATTGATTAAGAATTGACTACGTTCTGTAAAGAGAGAGAAAGAGAGGAGAAGAGAGAGGAAGAGGTGAGAAGGTAAGTCTTTTGATTGGAGGAAGTATTATCTCAGCCATTACCAATCCCTTCTTGCAGCCATTTATACGTCAATCCTCCTCCTTCTTCTCCTATATCTCTTCAGTAGAGTTACAATAAATTCTGTATCTTATCGTAGCGTCAGAGCTGATAAGATACATGACTCGAGTTGGCCCAACGATCGACTGAGAAGGTGCACCGACCAGGAAGGAAGATTGACCAGACCAAGATCACTCACCTACGCAGAGACAGTTTTCGATGCCTTTTGTCTGGGGCTGATTTGTCGTAGGGACGTTGGAGTTGATGAGTGTTTGAGTTGTGAGGAACAAGTCTTTGCGAAGTTTGGATGGATGGACTTGTTGGAAGAAGGAAGAGAAGAAGAAAGAAAAAGTCAGCTCTTTCACGATTCTCCCCGTCGCTCGAAATATGGAAACATCATATACCATAGAACTGTCTTTCAATCAGTGACATTCCATTCCAAATTATACATCTACAGTGACAAGAATCATGTCTTCCAAAGCATCCCAATCAGTTTTCTTGTCGATCTTCTTATCTCTTCCTCACCCCTCTCGGTCTTTTCGGCTTTTCACTTCTTCAACCTCATCATTCATATAGCTTTCATATTATCTATCTCCAATATCAAGTATCTACTATAACCACAATATCCAGCATTCAACGATGAGTGAAGAGAGTTGAGTCTCCCACTGCTCTTCTTTCCTTTCTTTTTCTAACGAGTGATCATACTTTCTCTTCCTGGTCCGACTCCAATCCATTCGATATGAACTCCCAAGAACTTCTCGATGAACTCGACATAGGCTCTACAGTTCTCTGGTAATTGTTCAAAGGAAGTGGCGGTGGAAATGTCTCCTTCCCATCCTGGTAGAGTGACGTATTTCACTTGAACCTTCGATAGGACTTCGAGGTCGGCTGTTGAAAAGACAACATAAAGGAACCAAGTGTATCATTTGTAAGCTTTTTCATCTCACTCATTATTCGGTTTGCAAGCTTTCCAGAGCAAATGGGGAACAAATACTTTGCCTTGGAAAGCCATCTCATCCCGAAACTCACCTGGGAAACTGTTCAATTCCTGTCCGTCCTTGAGATAAGCGACGGCCACTTTCAATTCCTTGAGGTTATCCAAGACGTCCAACTTGGTCAAGTTCAATGAAGTATAACCATTGATGAGACAAGAATAACGTAAGACGACCAAATCCAACCAACCACATCTTCTCCTTCTTCCAGTCGTCACTCCATATTCAGCTCCTACTTCTTGCATATGAACACCGATTTCCTAAGAAACGTACGAAAGAGGTAAGGGATCGAGAAAAGGGGATTCGATAAGAGAAGAGAAAAACAGAAAGAATGTCAGTTCGTTGTTCTTTTTCCCCTTCTCTCGAAAAGAGGAATCGGAAGCAATTCCTTTCTTTTTCTTTTTTGCTATACTCACATCGGTCAATTCAGTAGGGAAAGGTCCACCACCGACTCTAGTAGTATAAGCCTTAGCTACCCCAATGATTTTCCCAATAGAAGTGGGTGGGATTCCCAAACCAGTACAAACCCCACCGATAGAAGTGGAAGAACTAGTGACGAAAGGATAAGTACCGAAATCCAAATCCAACATTAAAGCATTAGCACCTTCCACCAAAACTCTTCTATTTTGACTTATAGCTTCATGAATGAAAGTCACTCCATCAACTATATGAGGTCTCAATCTTTCTGCGAAAGCTTTATATCTTGCGATTTCTCCTTCCGTATCATATTCGAAATGACCATACCTTTTGAATCTACCTTCAACCAATTTCCTAAATTTGGAAGCGAATAATTCATGATCGTATAAATGATGAACCCTTAAACCTGAACGAGAAGCTTTGGAAGAATAAGCTGGACCTATACCTTTTTTAGTGGTTCCGATGGATGATCCTCCTAATTCAACTTCTTTTAATCCATCTACTACTTGATGGAAATCGAAGACTAGATGAGCTCGATCGGAAATGAATAAACGTCCATCACAATTTAAACCCTTTTTTTCCAAAGTGTCTAGTTCTGCGAAAAAGGATGGGACGTGAACTACTACTCCTGATCCAATGAATCCTGCACATCTTGGATTGACGAGACCTGATGTAAGAAAGTGATGTTGTTTCGAAGGAGGATAGAAGAGGTGAGGAAAGAGAGGTGGAAGGAAAAGGAGAGAGAAAGAAAGAGAGAAGATAGAGGAAGAAGTAGGAAGGGGAAAAGGTGAGTCATTGAGAAATGAGATGAAGTGGTGGAAATCAAAGCTCAATAGGGCCTGGCTCGAGAAGAATGAGAGGCAAATGTAACTCTTTCCAGATCAGAAGAGCACCGTTTCCAACTCGAGCTTGATGAATGAGTAGATGTATCTGAATTGGCTATCTTCTGAAATGAGGATTCATTCCCTCCCCTCTTATCAGTCATCGTTGAAGTGAACTCCCACCCTCTTATCTCGACTGACACTTTGATAGCGCTGTATCTTGTCTCCTATTCTACTCACCAGAGGGTAGAAGATGAAAGTCGAACTTTGTCCTGACCTTTTCTGGACCCATAGGTACGACGAGAGTGTGACCAGCGTTGTTCCCACCAGCACATCTTGCGCATACGTCCATGTCTGCACTGATAATGTCGGATAGTTTACCTTTTCAGAATGGAAGAAGTCATGTGATGAGATAGAGAGATGGAGTGAGTCGAGTGACATTTGATTCCTCTACTGAATGCTATCCTCTGTTCTATTCCATTCTATTCTGCTCTACCTACCTTTACCTTCATCTCCCCATTGTGATCCGAGTAATACCGTCACTTTGCCACCTTGTTTTGAATCTGAAGGCTTCGGTAAGGAAGCCATACTCTTGAGTCGATCTCTTTGGTCGGATTTGAGCTGATAGGTTCAGAAGAGAAAGAAGAAACTTGAAGTCATTCTCGACGTCATCAACCAAAAACAGCAAACAATTCTGAATTCTCTAGGATTCCATTCCATTCCTTAAATGACTACAAAGACATTCAATTCAGCCTCTTCACCCAAAAAGAGATTCAAACCATCCACTTCTACTTCCTCTTCCACTTCTACTCCCATCTCGTACTCAGCCGGTCCCATTCCACAATCTCTACTTCAAGACCAAGCCTTACCGCATAGAAAATTTTGAAGTCCATTTTGTTCCCCAAATTTCTGGCAAATCAGCATATCAGATTTAAGTTTGGGATCCACCTCTAAATTGAATATTTTAAATTTTCTCTTGTACCTGGACTGAGATGCTAGAGCCATTGGGATAGTATTTGAAGAAATTGTCAACATCGTACTGTTGCCAGTTTTCTGATTTAAGAATCTTTCTAAAGTAACTGGTTGGGCTCGAGCCAGGCATGGTCGACAGGAGTCGAATAAGATCGAGGTTAGAAAGTTTACAGATAGCAATTTCAGAGCTCTCTTCCTCAATTCATGCCTATTGAACCTTTTTTAAAGCTTCTTTTCTTTGGAATAGCAACTCAGTCCTGAGTCTCTCTGTCGAGTTTCAAAGTCCCAACAGCGCTCCTTTTTTGAATTCTAATCTGCCTCGAATCTTCCCCATCCTTCTCTCTTCTCGAATCCCAGCTTCACAAACGCAACCACAGTCATCATGGGGGATGTGACTTACGGTGCTTGTTGCGTAGATGACTACACAGCAATGGCTCTAGGGTGCGATATGTTGATCCATTATGGACATTCTTGTCTAGGTAAGTCAAGACCTCGAATGGATAGAGAAGGAGCTATGTCGAACAGATCTTCGACTTCTTTCCCCAAGATTTATCAAGAAAACAGTCAAAACATTTCCATCCCGCAATCTGATTTTCTTTCCTTTCTCTTCTGGCTTTTCTCTCCTTGAAAACGACAGTTCCGGTAGATCAAACCATGATTCGAACTCTATACATTTTCGTAGAGATAGCAGTCGATTCCCCACATCTATCCTCTACTATACGTTCCAATTTCCCCTCCAAGAGATCTGAATTCAGGAGGAAAATCCTTGGAATCGGTTCAAGTTCATCAAATGATGCTGCTTCCTCTTCCACTGATCAAGTTCAAGAATCATCAAAGGGAAAAAAGTTGAAAAAGATTGAAATCGAAACTGAGTCTCAAGAAGATCAATCGACATCGATTGAATCTAGATTTCAAGAGACTTTGGACATTGATGAGAAGATTCAGAACCCTTTGAGAGAAGAAGGTCAAGATGAAGAGATTGGTGGGAATCGAGATAGGGAAGAAGAAGATGATAGACCGACTCATTTCGCTTTGGTAGCCACTGTTCAATTCATAGGAGCTTTACAAGGTTTGAAAGAATCTTTGGAAAGGATTGAACCGAAACCTTTACCTAGATCCAATGGGAATGGTGAAGGCAATAGGTTGATGATCACTGATGATCCATCTTCATCATCATCACCGAATCCTACAACTTCAAATTCAACTCAAGATTCAACCTCGACCCCGACGTCAACCTCAACCTCAACCTGGTACTCCTCCTCCTATCTCATCACAGTTCCTCAATCCAAACCTCTCTCACCAGGAGAGGTTCTAGGTTGCACTTCACCTCAATTCACCTCTCCGAATTCAAACAAGAATGGTTCAAGTCCAGACGCTTTAATTTATCTAGGTGATGGTAGATTTCATTTGGAATCTGCAATGATTGCTAATCCTAGATTACCTGCTTTTAGATATGATCCTTATTCCAAAACTTTGGTTAGAGAGAGGTATGATCATGAGAGGATGAGATTGGAAAGAGGTAAAGCATTGGATTTGGCAAAAGAAAGTGTTGGGAAAGAAGAAGGGAGATCGAAATTGAAGAGAGAAAAAGGATTGGAAAAGAAATTGAAAAAAGTCGAAGAGGATTTGAAGGAGAGGATCACTTTTAACGATAGCGAAGGGATGGATCAAGTCAAAGAAGAAGAAGTAGAAATAGAAGTAGAACGAAAGAAAAGAGAAAGAGAGAATTCTTGGGGATTGATTCTAGGAACTCTTGGAAGACAAGGATCTTTGAAAGTCTTGAAACATTTACAAGATTCTCTAATCTTACCTCAAATTACTTCAACGACGACGAAATCAACTTCAACCCCGACCTCGATCCCATCAATTCCAATCCTTCTATCTGAATTATCACCACAAAAACTCTCTCTGTTCGGTCCAAATCTATCCATCTTTGTTCAAACTTCATGTCCAAGATTGTCGATCGATTGGGGGAATGCATTTGAGAAACCACTTTTGAGCCCCTATGAAGCTACGGTCGCTTTGGGTAGAGTCAAAGGTTGGGATAGAAGTGACAGAATCAAAGGCTTGGGTACTAGGAGAGGTGAGAAATTAGATCAAAGTAAGAATGGGACTGGGAATGAGAAGGATCAAGAAGGAAAAGGAGATTATCCGATGGATTTCTATTCGGATGATTCTCCTGGTCCTTGGACTCCTAGATTCGGAATGGGAAGGAAGAAGAAAGAAGCTGTGGGTGGTGGTGGTGGTGGTGGTGGTGGTGGTAAGAACGCCTTGCTTTTGAAAAAGAGAAATCAGACGAAGGTCAAGGAGGAATCGGTCGATTGAAACAACTCCTTCTCTAAGAAATACCAAGTTTGAGTCTATTGTATCGTAACCTATAGAGTCTCTTTCATTATTTGTAAACTACAGCATTCCTTTGACCCTTGAATAAATTTGTATTGCTATTGTTGATCAAATCGGAAGATGAGCTTGGGGATTGTTCGACTCTTTTGTCTCATCACAGATCTTTCAACTCGCTTTGCACGATACATGAATAATTTGACTCTAGAATAATCTATACAATACAAAAATGTTGAGAGATCAATCAGAGAAGGAAAAGGGCATTCTTGAACTTTGTTCTCATCGATCCCAAGCCCCTTGTAAACCTTTATTTTTCGAACCATTTCGATAACCCTCTTCTTCTTCATCACCTCTTTCCACTGGATTTCCATTCCTATCAATGAACGAAGTTTCTTCTTCTCGAACACTATTCCGACTATTGTTTCTAACGCCGTTCGGTCTACCATTCCCATTTCCTCTAAAGCCTCCATCATCGACTTCATGCTGAGAATCGAAAACAATCTCTCCATTTCCTTGTCTTGTATTTCCATTTCCTAAACCTAACTCTTCGTCATCAGATTCATAAACCCTCAGCATTTCCTGCGTCTTTGAATAGACGTAATAACTCGTAGCCATTCCCACCAAACTTCCAATGACGACATATAAACCATTCACGAATTTCCCAGTCCCATCCAATTCTTTTCTTGAATCTCTATCCATCAGCTCAAACATCCTGGCTCCTAAGAAGACGTGAATCAATAGCTTTGGAGTGATTAACGCTGTTGAGACTAGGAACTGGAAGTAAGACACTGATTCCATTGAAGCAAAGAAAAGATTCGAATAGCAGAATGGAAAGGGACAGAACCTGTGGTTGAAAAAATATCGGAGAGAAGGGACCAGGGATTTCAGAGAGGTAAAGAGAGTGAAAAGGAGAGAAGAAGAAGAGAAAAGTGAGAATCGATAGAGAAAGGTCAGTCTTTTTGCCCTCTCCTCGACGGAATCTGTTCAGATTAAGTAGAAATCTAGCGAGACAGAGAATCCTATTTTCGATGAAAGTAGAACATCAACAAAGAAAAGAGGCAGGATAGAGTCGAACTGTAGCACAATTCTTAGAACAACACTTCTTCCCTCTCCATCTGCGTCACCATCTCTATCTCTTTAGACTCACCTGATGAGAATGACCATGAACATGCCTCTACTCCTGACTGCCATTTCCATAGCCTTCCATCTCTTGTCCTCCCTGACGCCCTTTATCATTTCCCAGTCCCTCCATTTCCTCATCAAATGTCTGAGGACAAAGAAAGAGACTGTAGATCCAGACAGACTTGCACTACTGGCTAATAGCCAACCTTCCCAGACTGAATGAGTTCCAGCACCATATGCCAGACCACATACTCCGATTGCAGAGCCATAGCCTGTAGAGGGAGGGAAGAGGTATATCTTATTGATTAGGATTGAGCCAAAGAGCTCTCTCTACTTTGTCTCCAGTACTTACCGATGGTTGGAGGGAATGATAAGATGATGATGATGCAAACAATCAAAGGTTTACCGAAAGACAAGTGAGACAAGTTGATTGCGACCTTTGCAGTGAAGTTGAAGATGGTTTCTGGCCCAATCCAAAGAGCTACGAGGAACAAAGTGAAATAAATGGAACCAAGTGCGATTGTGATTCTCTTTGCTCTGATTCCCATTCCATCCCACCAATTCTGAATTGCAGTAGTGTAGTATTGAAATAGAAAGCCATACCTTGAAGGAGTGAAATGATCTCGAAACGTTGGAGGCTCAAGATGGTTAGGAATAGAGCCAAAGCCAGAACTTCGACCTGCTGGCATCTCCGTCTCTTCGGTCCGTCTTGATTCTTGACTTTGAAGTAGTCGCTGAAAGCAAGCTTGATGTAGACTTGCTCAGTCACCAGTCGAGAGAGAACCGAACGATGATCAAGTTTGAGGTAGAATGATGATGATGGAACAACTTCAAAAAGTAAAAGACCTGCGTGCGCTCAAGTCAATTTCAGCCTTGACAAACGTCCAAGTAAGTAGCTTCATGCAAGTCATGAATAGATATTTACTCTGAGATTGCTGATTTATGTAAAAAGGAGTTTAGACAAGCATCAAATAGTCACCTTTCCCCTTCGCCGTCTATCTATTCACCTTTCTCTTCTCTCTCTATCCTTCTCAAACGAACTTCCAACCAGACTTCTTTTCTTCCCAACTTCTAATCACTCCATCATTTCCCTCTCTAAGAATCTGTTCTTCGCCAACAAAATCCTCTTTGCCATTTGGAATCAATAGACCAGTGCCATGACCTCCGACCGTAGTTTCATAACATTCGAATCCTTCCGTTTCCAACCTTGATTTCAAAGATTCCAATTCTCGAGAATCGATATCGTCTGGTAACAAAGTCACCGAACATCCTCCACCACCAGCTCCAGTCAACTTGGTAGATAGTTTCCTACCGTTTAAATGAGATTGAGTAGTATTCTTGATCAACTCCAAAGTTTCATGAGAGACTTTTAAATCGAATAAATGTTGATGGTTCTCTTCTATCAACGTGGATAGTTGATTTAAGACTTCCTTTCTAGATAGATTAGAGTTAGATTGACTTCCATCCAATAGAGTCTCAGCTTGATCCGAAATCCTTTGGATATCTTTCAAAATCAATTGAACTCTTTCCGGTTCTTCATTCAATTGTTTCCCAACATTTGCAACCAAAGTCTTGGTATCTCTACCGACCTTTGTGTTCGTCAATAGGAATCTGAATGATTCGAAACCTTTCAAATTCTTCATCGAGTTGGTTTGAAGCTCGTTTGATGGGTGACTTCTGACAAAGGATAGAGCTCCACCATGAATGGAAACCGAATTGTCTACTCCGGATGGATTTCCATGAATGACCTTTTCGGAAAGGAAAGACCAAGAGTTCAAGATTTCAGATTGATCCGAAGGGATCTCAGAACCTTGTGGGATTGAAAGACGTCCATAGCTGTAGAGTAAGGCAGTGGAAATGCAGGAAGATAGAGCTGCACTTGAACCTAGACCTGCTCCGATTGGTAGAGTGGACCTGAGAGTGTAAGATTGAGCGAGACTGGAGTGGAATGAAGAGGCAAGAGACAAGTTGATAAGGGGAAGAGAGTCAGAGAAGAATGGTCAGATTAGGGCTCGAGAATGTAGACAACGACAGCAAGGAACGAAGGAAGATTGACAAACTCACGCATTCTTCTTGCCTCCGGCAATGGAGAGATAGAGATACAAGAAAGCGACAGAAGCAGCATGACTTCTTTCACTCTCATGAACCGTTTCTCCCACTCTCTTTTCGATCTCTTTGACCAAATCCTCGTCCAAATCGGACGATGCCTTCCAACCTTGTCCTTGATGCTTAGGAACAGAATCCCATGGAAGTTCATCTAAGCTCCAGCTATGCTCAACATCTAGATCTGGTAAAGAGATGCTGATCTTTGAATCTGATCTCGAATTGACCAAGAGATAACACTTCAATGCAACAGATGCTGCAATGGCTTTAACACCATGAACAACTGCATGTTCTCCGAAAAGAATGACCTTTCCAGGAGAAGAGATCAACAGGGAGGTTGGAGTTGAAGAAGAGAGATCATTGATCTCTGCTGTTCCAGCAACAACACTCCCTATCAACCCTCCACCTGAAGAAACGTTTGAAGGACTCTCTGGATCTCCTCCTCTGGTTTGAGCTTTACTTGTATCAGTTCCACCAATGACGTTGTTCTCATTAACCAATGGGACTCTTTCGTATTGATCGAAAATACTTGCTCCGTGAGTTTCTGAGAATTCTGAAAAGGCTGGTGATAAAAGGGAGATTCCATCGGCTTCTGAATCGACTAGAGATAAGGTAGATGAATTGTTGAGGTTGTTTTCTCTTAGACGAATTGCTCCAGCTTTTAGGAGAGCAGATTCTAAATCTTCCAATAAATCTCTTGCATCTTCGATTCCAACGCAAAGTCGAATCAAATCTTCTGGCATACCTCTTTCGGCTCTGACTTTTGGATCGATGGATGCATGACTTTGTATGACGGAATTGAGAATGTAGATTCGTTAGAAAGAACAAGATCAGCAAAGAGCAGAAAGCAAAAGACATTCATTCGAGTTCTCTTCGCGATGTCTAGAAATTTACTCACCTCATCAAACAAGGCATACTAATCAAACTGTTGACACAGCCAAAGGAAACACTGATTCCCCATAGTCTAGCAGCTCCAACTATCTTCTCACTCAACTCCTTGTCTCCAGTAGTGAAACTCAAGACGGCACCAGGTCCAGCAGCTTGAGAATCGTGGATCTCTTTTCCAGGATGAGAATCCAAGCCTGGGTAGTTGACCTTGAAACCCAAACGATCCAGATAATCGGCTACTAGTTGAGCAGAAGCTTGCTGACGATCCATACGAACTGCCAAGGTCTTGATTCCTCTCAAGAGTAGGAAGGAATCCATTGGTGTCAAGGCGTTTCCTACTGAATTGATAGTGAAAGCAATTTGCTGCGAGGACATGGAGGAGAAGGAGACGAGAGGAGAGACAAAGTTTGGTTCAGAATCGACGTTTTTAAGAAATGAACAATCGATTGAATTTGAATCCTTATACATTGGAAATGACTCACCTTTCCAACATCTTCTCTATCACAAGCAACTACTCCAGCCATCAAATCGTGATGACCAGAGAGATACTTGGTTCCAGAATCGTAGACAATGTCTGCACCCAGTTCCAAAGGCCTCATGAGGTATGGAGACATCATGGTGTTGTCGCTTTGTCGAGTAGAAGTGAGAACGAGGGGAGTGGAGTGAGGATAAAGGGAAACGAAAGGAGGGTCAGTCTCTGATGCTTCACCCTCTGACTAGCATTTTTTTCCATTCTATATCTAGAACTATCCCACAATTGAAATGTCAAAATCACTTTAAAAGTGTACAGGTTAACTGACGTTGCTGCAGTGGATCATTTGCCCCACTCTTCCTTCCCGTCCTCCTTCGACCAGCTAGCTATCTATCTTTTCGAGAGTACTCACACTACGATCAAAGCATCCGGTGCCCACTTCTTTGCAGCCTGACAGCATTTCTTGAGATCGATAATCTTGATCAAAGGGTTGGTTGGAGTTTCCAAAAGGACCATTGAAATCTTACCGATTTTGGAATCCTTTAGATATTCCTCATGTCTCAATTTGAGCAGAGCTTCGACCTTGTCTGAATCGGTAGTATCGACATGATCAGTGATAATGTCACCATGAGATTTCAAGAAACCCAATAATCTATTGGTACCACCGTAAAGATCGTCTCCAGCGAGGATTCTCTGACCAGGTTTCAAGACTCTGGTAATGACATCTAGACAAGCCATTCCAGAAGAGACGGCAAAGGAATATTGACAGTTCTGCAATTGAGAAAGATGATGTTGTAACATTGACCTTGTTGGATTTCCAGATCTTGAATAATCGAATTCACTTCCTGGCAAACCTTTGAAAGTGGCCGACATGTAGATTGGGGTGCTTGAAGAACCATATTGATCCTTATGGTTTGGATCGTCGACAGTGGAACAAACTGTAGAGAATCTGTAACCTTTGTCTCCACTTCTACGATCAAATCTGGATTGAGTCAGTGAAGGAGATTGAGTTCGAGTGTTGAGACTTTGTTGATCATCTTCCCCTTTGGTCGAAGAGGCAACCGAAGTAGGATTAGAAGATTCCAGGATTGAAGAGGTTGATGGAGCAACTGTGCTGCTGTAACTGCTAGATGTTGTAGAAATCGTAGATCTTGAACCAATCGTCATCTTGAATGGTGATTCAATTGAAGGACGAAGATGGTAGTGGTTGCTGGATAAGAATGTTTCCAGCTTGGGCTTTCTCTCATGTCGCAATCCACCAAAGATCGACCATTTCTCTCCAACACTCAAGTGATGTTGGAAAAGTTATCATTCTCAGACAGATTTAGAGATAGATAGAGACCATCATTCAGTTCTTCACTCACATCGACGACGAGACAAGTCGAGCGAGCCACATGAACGGCTTCGAGCAGAGCCAAATCATCACACCGAAGCTCTTCTTTTCTTTCACCTCAAGTCAGAAGCAATCATTTGTCTAATTCATTCTTTGCATTCATTGAGAAACGTATCATTACAATTAGTGTGATGGATTTTCACTTATTTTTGAGGGGTTGGATGAAAGAGAATAGAAGAAAAAAAGAGTATCGAAGCTTTTGGAAGGGAGCAGAAACAATTAACAATGTAAGAGAAGAGTCTATTTTAGAAGGAAAGGAAAGGGGAAGGAAAACATCGAGAGGAAAAGGTCTTTTGAATCAATTGAAAACAGATTAATCGACTTCTTCGACAGATGGACCATCGTCTCCACCAGCACCTGGAGCAGCTCCAGCTCCTGGAGCACCAGCACCTGGCATTCCACCTGGAGCACCTCCAGCACCGTAAGCTTTCTGCATGATTGGGTTTGCGACCTGTTCGAGTTCCTTTTGTCTGTCCTCGTACTCTTCCTTTGATCCTTCTTGGTTGGCGTCCAACCAGCTGATGGCATCGTCGATGGCCTTGTTGAGGGTAGTCTTGTCGTCTCCTTCCAACTTGGCAGCAAAGGCTTCCTCGTTGAGAGAGTTACGTAGGTTGTAGGCGTAGGATTCGAGACCATTCTTGGCAGCGATACGAGAGGCAGCGGCTTCATCTTCAGCCTTGTACTTCTCTGCGTCAGAGACCATACGCTCGATATCCTCCTTGGATAGACGACCCTTGTCGTTGGTGATGGTGATCTGTAGAGTGAAGAAGAAGAAAGATTGGAGATAGAAGAAGGGAGGATAGGTCAGTAACAGATCGAAAGAAGTCGAGAAGCAGCGCATACATCCAACTTTTTCGCATCGCAAAGAACTCACCTTTTCAGATTTACCAGTACCCTTTTCGGCAGCAGAGACGTTCAAGATGGCGTTGGCATCGACATCGAAGGTGACTTCGATTTGTGGGACACCACGAGGAGCAGGTGGAATACCAGAGAGTTCGAACTTTCCGAGAAGGTTGTTGTCCTTGGTACGAGCACGCTCTCCTTCGAAGACTTGAATGAGTACACCTGGTTGGTTGTCGGCGTAAGTGGAGAAGACTTCTGATTTCTTGGTTGGGACGGTAGTGTTTCTCTTGATTAGAGGAGTGAAGACACCACCAGCGGTCTCGATACCCATGGATAGAGGAGCGACATCGAGTAGAAGAAGATCTTGAGTCTTTTCAGAAGTGTCACCTGAAAGAATGGCAGCTTGGACGGCAGCTCCGTAGGCGACGGCCTCGTCTGGGTTGATGGACTTGTTTGGTTCACGACCGTTGAAGAAATCCCTGAGGAGCTTTTGAACTCTTGGGATACGAGTGGAACCTCCGACCAAGACGATTTCGTTGACTGATCCCTTGTCGATCTTTGAATCTCTGAGGACCTTCTCTACTGGTTCGATGGTGTGAGAGAAGAGGTCACCACAGAGCTCCTCGAAACGAGCACGGGTTAGGGAAGTGTAGAAGTCGATACCTTCGAAGAGAGAGTCGATTTCCAAGGAAGTCTGGGCAGCTGAAGAGAGAGTTCTCTTAGCACGCTCACAGGCGGTACGTAGACGACGAAGAGCACGAGCGTTGGTGGTGAGGTCCTTCTTGTTCTTTCTCTTGAATTCCTGGACGAAGTGGTTGACTAGACGGTTGTCGAAGTCCTCTCCTCCCAAGTGAGTGTCTCCGGCGGTGGCCTTGACTTCGAAGATACCTTCCTCGATGGTTAGAAGAGAGACATCGAAGGTACCTCCTCCCAAATCGAAGATGAGGACGTTCTTCTCACCCTCTCCCTTCTTGTCTAGACCGTAAGCGATGGCAGCGGCAGTTGGTTCGTTGATGATACGCATGACGTTGAGACCAGCAATGACTCCAGCATCCTTTGTGGCTTGACGTTGAGAATCGTTGAAGTAGGCTGGGACAGTGACGACGGCATCCTTGACTGATCCACCTAGATAGGCTTCAGCAGTCTCTCTCATCTTTAGAAGAACCATGGAAGAGATCTCTTCTGGAGTGAAGGTCTTTTCTTCTCCCTTGTATTCAACCTTGATGTTTGGAAGACCAGACTTGTCGACGACAGTGAAAGGCCAGTGCTTCATGTCGGATTGAACATCAGCGTCAGTGAACTTACGTCCGATAAGACGTTTGGCATCGAAGACTGGAGTAGAGAAAGAAGAGAGAGAGCGCGAAAGTCAGTGGGATTGATCGAAGGTGGATGGAAGATGGAAGGATCTAGAAGAAATTTTGGAGAAGGCTCCACCTGAGAGCTCATGCTCGTCAACGTCTTCCTCTCCACGTCTTCAGCTCCTCCAATACCCAAAGATTACTATTTCAATATCAAAGAATACTCACCTGTGTTGTGTGGGTTCATTGCGACTTGGTTCTTTGCTGCATCTCCAATGAGACGTTCAGAGTCAGTGAAGGCAACTGTGGAATGAGGAAGAAGAATAAGAGAGAATGGGTCGCAGGTCAGATCGTTGTTCAGTTGGATGAGATGATAGTAATGAATGAATGGGAATAGGGAAGTGGGAGGGAAGAGAGAGAGAGAGAAGAGAAGAAAACTCACCATAAGAAGGAGTGGTTCTGTTACCTTGGTCGTTTGCAATGACTTCGACTCTGTCATTTTGCCAAACAGCGACACAAGAGTAAGTGGTACCTAGATCGATTCCGACAGCTTTAGTCATTGTGGATTAGTAGTAGTGTAGTGGTGAGTGAGTTTGAGTGGGTAGTGGATTCGGAGCTGTGGAGAAGAAAGAGTGAGAAGAATGATGTAGCTAGTTAGCGAAGGTGATGATGATATGAGGAAAGTGTCAAGATGAGTTGTAATGCAGATATGAGAATACTAACCAAGTTCTTTTGTGAATGAGAAAATGCGATGGGAGGGAAAGGAAGTCAAAATGCAAAATCTGAAGACTGCCTTTTGACTTTGCTAAAAACCTGTGGAAGAATTTGAATTCGTTTCTACAAGATTCCATCGTTCCATCACAGAGCATTCCACATCGTTCTAGATTTTACTGGAATCTACCCGTTGAACACGTATCAAAGACAATCAAACCAGCAATGAAGTTCAAGACAGAACATCAGAGACTCGATGAAGTGAGGCCTCTAAAAGGGGCGAAGTTCGAAAAGGCTTTCAAAAGGATCGCTCGCAGCATCGAGGCAATCGCTCTTGTTAAAAGCATCTCTTCGAATAGCCTTCTCTTTTTCTTTCCGAAATAAATCCTTTGTCTCTTCTTCCATTCTTTGGGCTCTCTTTGAGCCGAGAAGCCATCATAGAGTTAGATGGAGCCATCAAACTTCTTCGCCTTCCAGCTGCTTTCAAGCGGTAGATAGAAAGTGTCCGCCCTCGTGATGAGGGTCGAAGCAATTTTGATTTTGATTGTTCGTGCTCGTATGCAACGCCTCTGTCTGAAGATCTAAGTCGAGGTCACAAAAGGATATAGGCGAAGAACTCAGAAGGCACAGCGAGTGCAGGGGCAGCTCTATCTGGAAGCCTGATGCATCGCTCTTGTACTCTTGTCTTTTTAAGATTTTGTCTGCTGTCTAGACTCTCTTCTCCCTCTGTTTCTCTCAGATGTGCGAGAAAGTCGGAGCAAGTTCGAAATTTGCAGCAAGCTCGATTTGGCCACTAATACTTCTTGCCACCGAACCACACCCACAAACCTCGCTCAATCTCAATCATGGCAACAAGACCACGACCAGGTCAAACAGCCGCAGGAACGTACGCCTCTAGAACTCTTACGATCCATGAGACACCGACTCCAGAAGCAGGAGGAGATGATGACCAAGGAGGAGGCGATCAAGGAGATAGAGAACACGCAATCTTGAGATTAAGAGGTGGCAATCTCAACCAGAGAAGAGTAGTATGGACTGAAGAGACTGTCGATAACGAAGGAATGGGCAGGAAAAAGAGTAAGAGTGAGTAGAATGCAAGTAGAGATAGAGATAGAGATAGAGATAGAGATAGAGTTCGAGGATATCCAACATGAAGGAGATGGTTACAGTAAGGAGGTAGAAGAAGCTCGACACATCCTATCCAGATGCTGCAATTTGGCTATCGATATGAATAATGATTGTTTGCATCGATTGTATGCCGATGAAAGATAGCTATCGTCAAGATAGTATGCAAGGTCAATGCAGCTCGCAGCTCAGTATTGATCTCTCTCTCTTCTCCTTCAATTTTAGTTCCTGACAATCATTTCTCTCTCTTTTTTATCTCCCATTTCTATCTCGTAGTTTGCTGCATCTACCACAAACCAAGAGCGTTCGACGAATCTTCCTCATCGGGTTCCTCCTCCAGTTCCAACTCTTCAGATTCAGGATCGGATTCAGATTCCAATTCTTCCACTTCAACCCCTCCAAGAGACGAGAATCTAGGTACATCGAAATCCAAATCTCATAGATCCAAAGGGAAAGGTAGAAATTCAGGCAGTGAATCCGGATCTGACTCTGATCCTGCTTCTCGTTCAGAATCTGATGGAGACGATTCCGACGATTCAAACGATGGACCTAGATTAAGTTCCACTCTGAGAAAGAAGTTGGAAGAAAAGAAGAGGAGTTCCACAAGTCACAAGTCTAACAAGGGGAAGGAGAGAGAAATAGGAGGAGGAGAGGAAGGAGAAGAGGAAGATCATGAATGTGATGGAAATCATTCTCATTCTCATCACCATCATCACAAATCCTCAAGATCGAAATCCAAGAAAACTGAAGGTGATGGAACAGGAGTTGACAAGAAGAAGAAGAAGAAATCGGACAGACACAGGAAGTCTGGTGGGAATGGAGGTGGAAGTAGGACAATGACGATTACGAAGGAAGAAGTACAAGAGGAAGAAGATGGGAACAAGGGAATGGATGATATCAAAGATAAGGGGAAGAGAAACAAGTACGAAAAGGGAGTCCAGTGAAAGAATGACGATAGATTGTAGATAAATCGTCGATCCTTTCCGTCTTCTTCTATTCTTTCGCTTTTGTCCTCCTCAGCTAGACTTCTCCTCAATTGTCAAATATAACGAATTCACTGGTGCTCAGATCTACTTCTCAAACCTACAGAATCAACAGCTCAATTCTTTCTACAATTCCACAATCCAGATCTCCGTTACTCTCCCTCTTCAGTGACTTCTCGAGCTCTCTCTTCTCTCCCTCCGGCGGCTGCCTTCGAGCTTCAAACGAACGATGTTGGAGCTCGAATAGAACAAACTCAGACGAACGTCATTTCCAAGCGCACTTGAGCGTCGACCGAAAAAACCGATGACTCGTCGTGCGAGGCTCTCTTTCCTCTTTCTCCCAAGTCGCGTGAGGCTGCTTTCTGCCAAGCATCGGTGTGAGAAGATGTTTGCCGCCTCCAGCAGATTTTTAGAAAGGCAGAGATCCTGGAAGATCTCCATAGGAAGGAGGCTTCCAAAGCGAGTTTAGAACCCTTTGTGGATTTGATCTAAATATAAAGAGAGTTTGCGACTGCGTCCGTTGGAAAAGAGAGAGAGAGACGGTTCGAGCTGTGCAAAGAAGGGGAAGGCGTAGTTTCCTTCCAACTTTCTTCCTTCGACTCTTCTCTTCCCTTTTGTGAAATTTCGTTCTTATCTTTGGTTTCTACAGTTTCTTGTCTATCTTACAAGTCTCAAGTTGAAGAGCAGAAGATCTTGGGATAACGCTTTCCTTATTTGCAGTTCCACATCCTTATCATCTCCAGGGTTCTCACTTCTCTCTCATCTCCTCAATCCTCTCCGATCAAATGAAGTGGCCTTTCAATTCGGCCTCTACTTCTGCTAATGGAAAGAATCGAGATTCTGGTGGATGGGATCGATATCAATTATTACCCACGAGTGAGAGTGCAAGTACGAGTAACAGCAACAATCAAGACACTTCTCCATCAAGTTACAACAAAGAATGGCCTTCAGATTCAGATTCCTACTTTAATTCAAATCATAAACGAGAAGATTTAGAACAAGAGGAAGAAGAATCCGATTCCCTTTTGCCAATCTCTAACCACTCATCCAGCAGCTCGACTAAGAATAGAATCTACTCCTTCATCTCCTTCATCTCGATTTGTTACTCGAGGCTCAAAAGATATCCTTGGTACATCAAATTCCTCATCTTTGGCATCTTTGATTTGCTGTGTTTCCACTTCATACTCGGTTTATTTCATCACAGTTCATCATCGACAGATTCAAATGACTTGTTCAAAAATCCAACTCAAGCTCTTCAACTTTTACATTCTTTAACCTCCATCTACTCTTCTTCCTCCTCTTCCTCTACATCAACATCTAACGATGGTCCAACCAGATTCATCTTCAAAGATCATTCCCCGGGTTTATCATCAACTAGAATAGTTCCGATCAAGCACTACGAATCCATCTCTGATCAATGCTTAGACTCTTGGATCTCAAAAGGTCAATGGAATACAAACTCACCTCAGAGCTGTTCAAATCATCTCATCAACGAAATTCAATCGGTCCATGCAGTTGTAAATGGAAGTGATCTCGTCCAAATCTCTGCAAGACATCTATATAGACCGGATGGTCCTTTGAAGATGGACTCAAGTCATAGATATGGTGATCATAACGAACTACTCTATTCTATGAGAAGTTTCAGAGACTCGTTGAAGAAAGGGAATGAAATTTGGAATAGGAAGAATGGAAAGTTGGATGATCATCATAAGAAGGATCAGGTTGGATTCGGTTTGAAGAAGATGAACATATTGGCAAGTGCTTATCCTTTGGATTATCAGATCGAATTCATTCAAGAGTCTTTGGATAGATCTTTATCAAGTGATGGAGGTGCAGTTGGTCTGGCGGATGAAGGTGTTGATCTTGAAGAAGTTGAAAAAGATGAGGATTCTTTGAATAAACTGTTGGAGAACCAGAGGATTCATAGAGAGCCTACTCCCTTGGATTTGTTGGGAAGTAGGAGAAGATCATCAAGTCCAGAAGGCAATAGCAACACCAAGTCTTCGTTATCCTTTGGAGTTGGTTCATTAGGAAAAGATAGAACCTTATCAGGTCAAGTTCCTAGATGGTTGGAGAAGACTGCTGTTGAAGGTAAAGGAGTCGAGATCGAAGTTCACTATGGTGAGTCTTGAAGTTTTGAGAGAGATTCTTGAGAGTAAAGATGGGGAAAAGGGGGAAAGAGAGAAAAGGCAACTTTGGACTTTGGAAGAGCACGTATTTTGGCCTTGATTGAATTGGACAGCATGGACTCTGGCGATGGCACGGCAGATAAGCTCGATTCCTCCTTTGAGTCTGCTGTTTTCGAACTTGGACATGTCCGATTTCAGACTCAATGTAGTTCAGAGTGCTCGTCATCCAAAGATCGTATTGAAAGAGCTGGAGCGCTTTTGTTCGAGGTTCCTAGTAGCGTTGGACTGACACTTCTTTTCTTTCCTTGCACCTCTCTTTCTCTAGATTCCGAATACTTCGCCCCTCTTCCGAACTCTCCCAATCAGAAACCGAATGATAGGGAAGTGGAAAAATGGAGAGAGCGAGTGATACCGACTTTTAACAGGTGAGTTTTCCTTCGAGTAGAGTTTCTTCTTGCGAGACGCAATCATGTCAAATCAATCGCTTCTCTAGAAGAGAGGTTCCAAAACGATCTCATTGCTTGCTCGTTTACGATTGCCTTTCTGAACATTCATTCTCTCTCTCTCTATCTCCCTCACAGTCTGGCGGTCGAATCTCAGATCTACAATCTACCAACAACGTCGACTTCTCCAGATTCGATCGTCTATCTCAACGATGATTTCTTCACTCTTTTACCTTCTTCGGTCTCTGATTACAACACTCCACTCTATGGAACAGTCATCAAATCCCTACCTCGAATCACAAGCATGTATTGGCCTTCCGAGAATCCAATCTGGAGGCTGTGGAATCCAGCCGGGGAAGAAGTTGGAATCAAGAGAGCAGCCTGGGTGTTGGGTCAGAGGTTTCCAAGCAGAGCTTATCCGTACATCACTCATCATCCAAGATCTCTTTCGTTACCGTTATTGAGAGAAGCTGCTCAAACTTTCCCTCAAGCATTCGGTGACACAGCTCTAAGTCGATTCAGAGCTCAACAAGATGTCCCAGTTTCCATTCAAGCAGTCTTCTTGGGTAGCTGGTATATAGTTCAAAGACATAGAGAAGCTCTACTCTGGAGTTGGGTAGTAGCAAAATGGGGTGGATTAGATGGCAAGATCGATCAGAAGAAGAGAGATGCAATGTGGAACGAGTTGACCAAGTTCAGCGATGGAACTCAAGATTCGGTCAACCCAAAGAGCAGCTTCAAGGTTCTGAAACCCAACCGATCTTCAATCTCTGAAAGCTCAAGGGAATCTCTGGTCAATGCTGGTTTACAGCCTTCGTTGAATACCGAATACGATTTCTCTTCTCAAGATGGTTATGCTTTGAGTTATCTGGATCATCTTTGGTTCTGGCAACGAATGAACAAGAACGGTTTACCGGATCTATCTACTTCTTCCTCTAGATCTCACCTCTGTACCATCAAGAAGGATAGTCTGGGATCTCTCGGAGAGGTGGAAGTCGCTTCTGAACTCTTCAAGAGAATCTCTTTCGAGAATCAAGAAATTGGAGACTGCTTCATTCCAGCTCTCATTTCAGCAAGTGGAATGAAAGGTCTAGAAGCTTTCTTACCTCGTGAAGAGAGTAGGATTCCAAACGAATCGGAATTTGAACAAGTCGAAGAAGAGCTGAGAGTCAGGAATCAGAGAGATGGAGATCTTTGGGAATTGGAAGTCGAGCATCTACCTATCACGGGTGATTGGAAGACTACGGATTTCAGTTTTGAATTCAGTAGTCCAACCGAAGATTCAATCATCATCTTCTGAAATCTTTCAAAATCCGAATCCGAAATCATCAACCAAGTCATCAAGTCCGACAGAGAGCAAGAACTCGAGAAGATTCAAACGGTCGAGATCCTTGAGAATGTGGACCATCAGATTGATTCATAGGTATTCTTATTGTCTTGGGAACTGCGGAATCCGAGTTATACCAAATGAAATGGACTGACAAAGTCGAGAAGAGGTTGAAAGATTTGGATACCAATCAAGGTGAATTCTCAAAGGTGGAATACTGGTTGGATCAAGACGATCATCAATCGAACAAAGACGTCAGCCTTTGACTTATCTAGCCTTGAACGATGACTTGAAGGAGGATGACAAGACTGAGAAATTGAACTCTATCGTTGGGAAATGGTTCGAAGGTCGATGGTCTGCTAAGGATTCGAAAATGCCTGACGAAAGGCCGTCGATAGAGCTCTGATAGCGAATCTACACATGTAGAGATTTGAGAAGAGCTCAGCGCTCAAACTTAAAAATTTGTAAATACAATGCGCCCTAGGACGTTGAAGGACTTAGGCGGCGTTCTTCGACTTTGCACCCATCTCTGTACTTTTAGACTTCCTCTTTTACTTTACCCTTCCCATCTTTCTCAATCTTAATCTACTGCTATACTTGTACAGATACATACCTGCTGCGAATCTAACAAGTTTGCCAAACAAACAACAAGAGTAGATCGAGATAGAGTTCACCTATCTTGCCCTTAATCGTAAGACCGAGTTAAAACCGTTGAGATTTTCTTGCGTCTTCACCGTTTTCCCTCTCGTCAGAAGCCTCTCTCTCGCTCACTCTCTTTCAATTTCTTGATCGACATATCAACTTCAAAATATGCAGATCAAGATCTTCAGGGAGCAGCTCGAGAGGGAAGTTGAAGGGGGAGGATCTGCAAGGCCCCGAGTGCGGAGTCTAGGACCTAGATGCACCTCGCTCCTTCGCGTTCCAGCCTGAAACTGTTTCCTCCTTCAAAACTGTCAGGAAGCTGTTTCAGTCCCCCTACGAGCCTGTTGTTACCTCGAGACCTGAGAAAACCCTATGCACAAGTAGTGAAAAAAAGGGAGTAAGAGAGATTGACTGATCAAAACCCATCGAAAAAGAGAGCATGTTCATCGTTTCATCTTCTTGACTTTCTACCACCACCTCTTCCACTTCCTACTCCTTTTGCTTCATCCTTCCCCTCTTTTCATTCTCTTACAAGTTGAATCAAACATCAAAGTCGTCAATCTTCAACCTATAAATATTGGGAGATTCTGCTTTTAACAACACTGCGCTCTCCCAGCTCGCGCCCACAAGATCCGTAGAACTTAAACCTCAGAGAGTGAGTTTCAAAGCCCACACCTCGATCTGCATTCTATCTCTCTTCTCTTTCTCTTTCTAACTTCCATATCCATTTCTCTATTCTGCTCTCTTCCTCAATCAGTCGTCATGCCTCGTCAGCGTTCAGAGACAGTGAATCGTCATTCAGAAAGACACAACCCAATCGGAACACCACAAGGGCGTACCCGTACCGATTCGTCACAGACGGGAACTTCCTCCAACGGTTCATCTCACTTTTCATCCAAATCCAATCTCAGAAACAAGAACAGCAACAACAATCTCAACCACATTCCAAAACAGCTTCCAATCCGATTCAACAGACAACTCCATGCAGATCGATTCAGTCGCAAATCCTCCAGCAGTCTTGCAGAGAATGGTCTACGGACGTGGTGGTGCTGGTCAAAACGGTCATCAACGTGAGAGAACTACGACTTCTGGCTCCATGACTCCAATCTCTCTAGAAGGTTTCCCAAGCAGAGACGGTTGGGATCAAGTTCATGATCAGTACCTCTCTAGGATTCAGCTAAAGAGAGACAAATCTTTGGTGACTCCTTCCATGTACCACGGTACCCTCTACAATCTCTGCTTGGCTCAAGGTTTGGATGAAACTGCTGAACAGATTCGCCTGGAAGCTGGAACTGAACAAGAAGAGGAATGGAGAGGATCTGGAGTCTCAAAGTGGGGAACCAATTCATTCCAATTGGAGAAGATCGAAGACGTCAATGAGAACAGCTCTTCGAAGGATAGAAGTAAGAGATACTTCTTTTTGATGGCTGGTTGTCCGGTAGAAGGTTGGGTTTTGATCAATTCAAACGAAGGAAAGGCAGTGGTAGCTCCAGACAGTGTGTTCAGTGTTTTGAACTGGTGGTGGGTAGCATTTGAATATCGATGGCAAAGGCAGTGGAAAGAGGAAGTGGTTGGTGGAAGAAGACGGTCGATCGAGACGACGATGAGACGACGATGGAACAGGACAAACCAGCAAACAACACCCTCTAATCTCATTCAACTCTCTCTCTTTCTTTCCACCATTCTCAGTCACGATAAGAGTGGTCACGGAGGTCGTGACAAGACTCATGGTCTTCTTCGCAAGTACTTTGCAAAGTGAGTATCTCCGCTGTCGACAACGAGTGGAAGTTCAAACAACTCGCTCTTCGCTCCATCTTCTAACATCTATTCGTCTTTCAACTCCTCCTTATTCCCTTTTCTCAGTGTTCCAAAAGAGCTCTGTCAGACTTACGTCAAGATCTGTCCAACGTGCAACAACAAGCGTCACAACACCATGGCTCACGTCAGAAACGCTGAAGACGGACACTTCGAATACGGTCAAGACGGTGAAGTAGATATGCTCGTCGATGATCGTACACCTTCAGTCTTCACCGGTGGAATGCCAGCTCCACCTCCTCAAGACCATCGTCATCATCATCATCATCGTCAAGAAGGTGGAGTGAATATCAACGACTGGAGCTCGAGCATGTCTCAACAACGCGAGTTCCACGGTCCAAGATTCCCTTTCAATGGTCAACAATCTAGCAACTCTCTCGGTTTGGAAACTGGAGTCCCAGCCGTGGCTTTCCTACCTCCATCTCCATTCCACTCTTCAAACGCACTTCACCAAAACGGAATGCAAGGCCATCACCAGCACTCGAACCATTTAGCTTACCCTCAACTCTACTTTCAAGACGCTCCAGAACATCTTGGTGGTTCTTTTCTTCATCAAAATGCTGGATTGGGTCAAGGAGTCAACGAAGTTCACCGTGGAAGTTTCAGCGGATCTGGAAGCGGATCTGAATCGACTGGTCCAAACACTCCAGCTTCTCAAATGGATCTCAATTGGCCAAAGGATATGGATACCACTATCGCCACTCCATTCTTTGGAGAAGTCGGACAGATGGATTCTCATGCTCAGAAGTCGAATCAATTCGGTGGAAAGGAATCGATGGGACCTCCTCCAGCTCCTTTCGGATTCCAAGATAATCAACAACATCGTTCAGTCTCAACCACTTATCTAGACTTCTCAGATGCTGGTCCTTCTCACTCCACCGTCGTCAAGCCATCGATGCACCGTGCAAACAAGCCTGCTCAACTGGATCTCTCTTCGATCCAAAACCAAGTGATGGATCTAGAGAACAACTTTCAGTCTTACGGTCTACCAACTACCTGCTCGTCTATCTCTACGAACAGCGAAGCTAGCATCTACTCTGCAGTCACCGAACCTTCTATCCAGTATCGACCACTTCTAGATGGAGCTGACGAAGCCGAAAGTGGTCGTGTCTCTTCAAGCGAACTTCTTCCACGTCGCTTCGACATCAACAATCCACCATCGAGCGCACCTCCAGCTCAATCCCACTTCTTTCCAAACGCTCCAGACGACACTCTTCGCGAGATGCAAAGAGCAACGCTCTCGTGAGCGTGCAGTTCTATCGGCAGCTGCTGCTTCTGGAAAGGGAAAACATGCAAGTCTCAACCAAGGCTTCGGTGGCAATGGGTCGAACGAGGAGCACTTGCCTGCTCACAGAGTAGCTACTCCACTCTCTGCTGTACCTCCAACGACCACTGCCAGTTTCGGTCCAACTTATGGAGCAGTTTTCGGAAACGTAGTCGGTGGAACTGGGAATCTCTTCAGAGGCCAAGGAAGAGGTAAAGATGGAAAGATCGAGAGCGATCTGATGCCAGTCACTGCTTACGGTGCTCCAGATCTCACCGTCTATCTCAATCCAGCTTATGGAATTCCTGGAATGAGTGGAGAGAGTATGGTCAAGAGCTTCTCTGCTCCAGGAACCACCTCTCAACCAGCTGGCGACGAAGGAGCTCCTCATCAAATCGAACCTCCTTCAAAGTCACCCAACTTCAATCCAAGCAGAGTAGGAAACGGATCTCACTTCATGTCTGCTCCACCAGACTTACTTCGCCGTCATAGTGTAGCTGTCGAACAAGCAGTCGTTCCAGAGACTAGCTCTTCTCTGGTCTCTATCGGAATGAACTCTGAAGCTGCTGGTTTGGGACACAGATCCATCTCCAAGACTACTTCTCAATCCGGAGCTGCTACTCAGGCTCAACTTCTAGAAAGAAGCTGGAATCAAGAAGTTTCGATGGACAAGGAGGCTAGAGAGAACGGACATGGTAGAGAGAGAGCTAGACATGAGTCTTTCGAACCTCTTTCGGCTGCCTCTTCTGAAACTGATCTCAAAGAGATGGCAAAGCTCAACGGCTTGAGCAAATCTCAATCTGCAGACGGATCCTTCTACTACGATGCATCAGCCATGCACGGTCCAGTCGACTTCACCACTCAGTTGAACAACAATCTGGAACTCAATCTCTCCATGGCTCGTGGAATCGACTCCTCGTCGGTGCAATTCCCTCAAGCAGGAGATGAAGGAATGGAAGACGCTTCTCCAGATGGAAACTCATCAGTCTCCAACGAAGACATGATGCTTTCTCTCAAGAATGCTTGGCTAGCTGGAACTGATTCTACTGCTAACATGATGGCAAAGGCTAAGGAGAGCTTCTTGGAGAAAGCTTCCAGTCTCGGAATCGGTCTTGGATTCCCTTCCGTGAACTTCAACGAAGGCAACACTTCAACTTCCTCTGAAAGTGAAAACGGAGACTCTTCTCGTGGAACCATCAGAGTTCTCAGAAACTCTTCGATTCAAAGCTCTCATGGCGGACGTTCCGCTTCTTCGTCTTCGACTTCTTCTGGTTTCCAACCTGCTAGAGCTCGTTGCTCAAGTACTACAAAGGTGGACAAAGCTGACGTTCAAGTAGAATTGAATGGAGTCTCTAAGAACTACAACTCTTTGACTCAAAGTCCACGTTCCAGCTCTTCTGCTTATGGAAGTATGCGTAGTCACAGTCGTAGAGTCTCGAAGCAAACCGCCGACAAGACCAACGACGAGAACTCCAACGTCGACTTGCTAGACCCAAACGAGCTCATGAGTGCTGATGAACTCAATCAACTGCTTTCTTAGGAATGGTATATGATTTAGGATCCAGCTCAACATTCAGACATCAAACAACAAGCCAAAAACAACTATAGGATACCCTCTCAATTTCTCTGGTCTCTAACTTCTCTAGTCTCTCTATACCGTGATCAAGGTCTCTTCAAAATCTGTTCCGCAAGTCTCTTATCTTTTCCGGCTACTATCTGTTATTTTTTTCATCGCAAGCATTCAATCTTCAACTCTCCCTCTCTGTTTCTTCTAGATCGCCTTCTATACTCTGACTTCACCTTTTTGTTTTCTTCATCTTCTGGAAGTCACCCGAGACGACTGAATTCTCCTAATGACCTTTTCACTTTCTCCTTTTTGTCGAATCTAATTCTTGTTAAATTTGCTTTCTACTTCTCTCGCTCCAAAGTCTTCTCTAAATAATGTTGCAACTCGTACAAGCCCTTTCTCACTTCACTTCTCTCTCAGAAACCTTCTCTCCGACTTTGTTCTCTATCCTCTTATGGTTCACTTTCACACTTATATCTCTTAGAAATTTGACATTTCAACTCTTAGCTCCGTGTCTGACTTTGAGTGCTTGCACGTCTGGAAGTGGAAAGAGAAGCGGTCTAATCGGGAGACTTCAACAACAGCAAGACACAGCGACTTGCTCAACAATTTCCTCTCCGCAATGTTTGTTTTTCTGTGCAAGTTCTTGTCTCTGTCCCTTTCATTTCGAAATGATTTCACATTACTTAAGTTGAAATTTTCCGAGAGGTGGCCAGACTCCCATGAAGTTCGTACTCCGCTGCTGACCCAAGGAAAGCTATGTGTATCTTGGACACGGACTGACAGCTCTTCTAGATCCATCGAAAACGTCAAAATCTTTCTTGAAAGTGCTTTGATTAGATGAGACTGTATCCACTCTGGCTGTCCTCGGGTATCTTTTCGAAGGTCTATCCTCTTCCTTTCGTGGGTGGCGAACTTTACCCTACTCTCGCTGTCAAGGTGAACGCGAGTCCCTTTCCTCCTGGAATTTTCCGAATCAAGTTGTCAGAAGAATCTAGAACGGGTCACGAACATCAGAGAGTGTTCCATGTCGAACCTGAAATTGTTTGGTTCAAGTCGATCAGGACGTTTTGAAGCCCGCACAGTGAAACACAAACATTTCCTTTACTCTCCGAACTCTATCTCTCTCGCCCAACTTTGTCCCCTTATCTCCCTTCTCCTTAGACAGGCTCAGAAAAGAGCAGATCGCTATCGACAGTCTTGAGTCGATTTCCGCATTGAGCTTCGTCGACGGGACTCTCTTCTGAGACGTTTATCCTTGCCTGGATCCTCGATCCTCTTCTCTTTACGAAAACGCACTTTTCGACGAGACCTATTCGAACTCCCTTCAGTCCTGATTATGTCTCGTACCCCTTTCTTTCACCCTCAATGGCTCTCGAAACGTCTATAAAAGCCAGAGCTTTTCAAGCTTTGGATTCTTGCTTCTTCATCCTCTCTTCGCTTTCCATCTTCCATCTCAAACAGCTCAACCTCACTCTCCACCAACCTTCTTCTCAAGATGAAACTCTCTCTCCTATCCCTCACCTCTCTCTCTGTGCTCATCGCTGCTACCAACGCTTCCAAGCCATCTCCAGAAGCTGTTCTGGCCTCGAGCGGTGCCACTCCAGCAGATCCAAGCTCTTCCGTCACTGATTCTTCTTTGATCGCTTCTACCGCTCAAAATGTCGATCAAACATCTTCGGTTCCATCAAACACTCCTCCAAGTCAATCTGTCGCTTCCACTACAGTCACTGCAACAGACGGAGACATCGCCTCAAATGCAACTGCTTCTCGTCGTTCTCTAGCTCCAGAATCCTGGATTCCTAGGCAAAACAAGGGAAACGTAGTTCTCGCTTCCAGATCCAACGCTGATTACGTTCAAGTATTTGGTCCTGCTACTAATGGTCCAGATGCCAGTATCCAAGGAACTGCCTATCTAACATACAGGCTGGTCTCAAACTCGACCTACAACATCGACGCATGTCTCAATGCTTGCTCTAGCACTGCTGGTTGTGTCTTTGCCAATCTTTACTACGAATACAACAACCCACTTTACGATTGGTGAGTAGTGATGGAGTGGAAAATTGAGGGCCCGAAACTCATTCCCTAACTCGTGTCGACTTGAGCTGACCTTGCCTTGTTAAACTGTCATTCTCTTACCAGGGTCTTCGGAGAGAAGTCTAATCTCGCATGTGCTCTTTACGGAGATATTCACACTGCTGCTGAGAAGACCAACTTTGGTGGTCAACAGCAGAAGCCACTTCCTGAGCCTCTTACTCAAATCCGTCAAAGTACTGGTTGGGCTTTGAGAGCTTTCCCAACTCCCGACACTCCAGCTGGCTACTCTCCAGCTTCCGGTCCTCTCAATGCAGCCAACGAAGCCCCAGCTTACATGGTGAGTCTTCGTTCCTCGCTCACATCCAGCTTCTCATTTTCATCTGCTCATTGTCTGGTCTTTTCTTTCGTCTTCCGACTTCCACAGGGATTCAACTTCATCTCTTCTTACGATCCTCAAGCCTGTGCCGATCTTTGTGCATCTCGTGGAGCAGACCCAGTCTTTGGTCAATGTCAAGCCTTCAACATCTGGAGAGCAGTCGTAGCTGGAATTCCAACCACTTACACTTGTTCGTTCTACGGTCTACCTCTGGACTCTTCGACCTCTACCAACAAAGGTCAAGGTGATCTCAAGGTCACTTACTCTAGAATGTACAACCGTCAAAACCTTCTCATCAACGGTGGTTTCGAAGGAAATGCCGCCAATGACTGGGCTATGACTGGTAATTTTATCTATTTCGGAACCGACTCTTCTCTCGCTCACTCTGGAACTGGTTACGCTGCTAATGGAGATACCAACAGACCATTCCAAGGATCTTTCACTTCCAAGCACCCGCTAGCCACCGTTCCAGGAAAGACTTACCAAATCCAATTCTGGTACCAAAACTTCAATGTGAGTAGAGAGTTCCTTACGTTTAGAGTGCGAATGCAGGCATCGTTCTGACTTTCTTCTGATCATTATTCCATTTTCTTCTTCACATTCTCACAGGGTCCAATGCAGTTCTCTGTCAGATGGAACGGCCAAACTGTCGGAACTGACATCGTCAATGGTCCAACCACAGGTGGATCTTGGACTTTGATGAAATACACTTCGCCGCCAGCCTCAGGGAACGATGTGTTGTCGTTCTTTGGAGGAAACCTTCCTTCTTATTGGTACATCGATGATGTTTCGGTCTTTGCTTGAGCTTAAGCACTCGCACGATTCATCTAGCGCTTCTCCAACCATCTTCTCATCGTCACCGTCTTCGTTCGTCTCTGCAACTTTATAGACTCATCTCTCGTTCTTTTGTCACCGCAAGTCTCACTCTTTCGTGTCTTTTGGGTTTCCCTTTCTCCTAGTCACCGCTCTTTCTCTTGTCAATCTATCGGTCACCTACGTTACTCGGTCTACTGTATCTTCTACCGTACTCGATTGTTCTCAATCTACATTCTTTGGGTTTAGATCGAAAGAAAGTCTGAACGTGTTTTACTGATTCTGTTTCGCCAGCGAGGGATCGATTGAGAGAATGTGTGTGAGAGAGAGAGAGCTTTTCGATACGAGTGCCGAAAGTAAGAGGTTCTCTTTGGCTCGAAGGCTGGAGAGTCGTTAGTCAAACGCTCGCAGAAGTCGAAGAAGACAAGAGGAGACCAACTGTAAATTTTCGAGAAAAGTTAGAAAAGAAAGTGAACAAGAGAAAGAAAGGACCATAGCTCTCGGAGAATCATATAGAAAGACAAATTTCATTCAATCGTTCCTTTTCCTTTCCACCATTTCCTTCAACCCTGCACGAACGATCATTCTTTTTAAGCAGTCCAAAGCTTGGCAACTAGCTCAGTGATACCTGTTGAACAAAATAAAAGAAAAGTAGAGAAGATAGTTGAGTAAAGCTTTGTCTTGAGCGAGGCTGACATCGAAGGAGTGAGAATTGTGTGTGAGAGAGATACTTACCAATATCGTCTTGTTGAAGAAAAGCAGGGAGGGAGAGAAGAAGAGAAGAGGAATCGATTTCAGAAGTCAAAAGATTGGTCAATTTGAATCAAGTACGATCTCGGTATTGGTACTCACTAGTTTGGAATTCTTAAAGAGAGGGAGGATAAGAGAGGAAAGGGGAGGGTACATTCGAGAAGTCAGTTCGGAAATCCAGAGAAGTCAGAGACGCCTTTGCTGTTACAAAGGCTTTGTGGACTTCAATCAACTCTCTCCAAAAGCCTTCTACTCGAAGATAGAGCGCCAGAGAGGGAGGAAGAGATGAATCGAAAGCTCCCTCCTCATTCTTCGAAGCACGCTTATCACCTCTTCCAATTCTCATCCTCGCTCATCTTTCTCCCACCCCAGATTGTATAACTCACCATAAAGACCGACCAAAGCTCCAATGGTAGCAGCTCTCAAACCCCAAGTACCAATCGGACCAGCGATAGGGAATTTTCTCTTATGTAAATAATCTGCCAAACAAGCGTCGAAGCCGATATGACTATGAACCAACAGAGTCAATGCGATTGAACCGTCCAAGATTCCAGAAGAACCATGTTTGACAGCTCCGACTGCGAATAGAGGGACTAGAGCTACAGAGATTAATCTTTCGAAAGCCCAATGGTAGGATCCATGAGAGGCAGATGGAGGTGGGAATTTGGTTGGCTCGTTGACAGTTCCTTGGATGTAGGCTGTGTGAGGATAAGAAATGATTTGGATTAGAAGAATTCAAAGGAATGCCTATGCTGACTATTCATTCTTGAAGATAGAACTTACAGGCAGAGGCGGAGGCAGCCGGGTGTGAGGATTTGGTGGATTTGGAGGATTGGATGGATGAAGTTGGTGCTGTGATTGGATTGGAATTGAAATCAAGAATTCAAATGTAAGTTATTGAAAGGAGCAAGTCATAGAATTGAGAGAGAGAGGAGCTTCTGCTTTAAAGGGTTGCTCTTGCTTATCCATCTTCCAATCGACGTACCTGGACGGAATGCTCTTGCGCCTCCTGCCATTAGACGTAGATGTGGATGAGTGGCTGAAGAACTCAACTTCAGCGTTTGAGTCGAAGTTCGTAGCGACATGATGGCTTGACGGAATTGATGGTAAAGAGAACAAGGTGGGGATGATTCTCCTTCGTGACTCTCTCTCAGAGCCAGTGAGATCAGCTCTATTGGAAATTCTGGCTCTTCATACTTTTCAACAGTAGCTGATACAATTGTCTCGCGAAATGAAAATCAGTTTCATCTTTGCAAACGCTCGAGCTTCGAGCAAGGAAACGCCAGGAAACTTCAATTCTAGAATAATGGAAATCGAAACAGACGAGCATGGAACTCTTCATCAATAAAAGATCTCTCTATTACAAAAAGGAAGTGAAGGCAGATAAATTTCATACTGGAAAGCTTTAGAATGGCTTGTCTGAGTCTGGGACCTTGTCTAGAGATTCGAGAAAAGAGAGAGAGAGAGTAAAGGAAGAGAGGTTTGAATAAAAGTCAGCTCTGGATTCGATTCGGAAATCAAATTGAAGATCTTGTTTCATTGGAACTAGAGAGACACTGTCGAAGAAACTCACCTTCGAAGTAAGCAGCGAGCTGTGGAAGAGGAAGAGAAAAAGGAGATAGAGAAAAGAAAGAGAATGGGATCGCTTAGCTTGGCACAAACGAGAGACCTTCCTCCCTCGACAATCAAGCGATACAAATGAGTCGCCAGCTTTTTGATATGGAACTCTAGATCGTAGCTCAATTCTCAAGAGAGAAATTGGAGAGTTCACAGCAAAATTACTTCCAACGTGGGCCTTCTCTGGATCTCAAATCCTCAATCTTCTCCAACTCTGGTCGACTGTTCTCCCTGAATGAGGATGCTCTATAACTGGAAAAGTGCTTCCTTTCTTCATTCTGATTTCACTCGAGAGCCATATCGAGGACTGAAACCCATTCCCTCTTGCTCGAATCTGAAAACTCTTTCGAGAGCCTCCTTTCCTTCTCTACTTCTACTCACACCTGGGATAGGTAGCTTCTTCAAGACGTCATTTTGGAAGATTGGGACGCCGCTCATGAAGAGACTGACGGCGCCTGCTCCGACACCTCCCCAGAGAGCCAAGGTTGGAACCCACCTGTTGGGAAAGAGGTAGGTGGGATGAGAGGAGGAAGATGGAGAGACAACCAGAAGGATCAGCCCTTGCTCTCCATGGCTCTTGTCTCTATTTGATGAGAACTGAATCGATATTCAATTCCATCACTCAGGTCCAAGAGACTGAGAGGCATCAAAGTTGAGGATGATTGAAGATGTAGAAATGTGAATCCGAAGGTTTCCGTCTGAATCTATTCTACTCACTTGAATACGGCAGACTGAGTGAAGTGACCGACGTGAGGTTGGAATTGAGGTTTGATGTTTGGTTGCTGAGCTCGCACTGTCGCACGAATCATTGAAATAGAAGTCGCTCTGAAGGCCATCTTGAATTGGGAATCTGGTTGGTGGTGATGGTCAAGTTCAAAGTTGCACTTCTTCCCATCCACTAACAACAGTTCAAACAGCAATTCAACTTCAGAATTAGAACTAGAATCATTCAAGTTACTCGAGAGTCAAGACAGAAATCAGTACAGCACAAGATGGCAACCTTGGATTATTGCAGACAATGGTCAGTCTATTCCCAGCAGAGTAGGTGATATCGATTTCAAGTTTCAACTCTCATCTTTGCTCATTCCTTCTCTCTTTCTTTCCTATCCTTTGCTCTGTTAACGAACAGTAACAATCTTTTATATCCGGAACAAGACCGAACCAATCACATTCTCATGTACGCTTGTAGGAATTGCGACTTCAAGAGAGAGGCAAATAACAATATGGTCTTTAGAAACGATCTCATGAGTGTCACAAAGGTGAGCATTCATTCCAAACGAATGGCAGAGATTTAGACGAGTATTTTTTCTCAGATTGTCTCAAGTCAAGAGATGTAGAGCAAGGAGGAAAAGGTTGGATGCAAGCAAGAGAAAGCAAGAGCAGCTCAGCAAGAGGCTTTCTATCTCACCATCTGCTTCGTGGAACTGATCAAGCTGGTCAAGATCCTAAAGATGAATCTATTAAGAGTCTAGGAAGCTGGGCGAAGAGGGGGCAGACTTCAGTTCAAAGACTTGATTTGAGACTTCGAGGCTGATCCGTTCCTCCCTCTCGTTCCATACTCGCCTCTTTATCTTCCGTTCCCTTTTCTCCAGGAACAACCAGGTGTGGTAGATAACATCACTTCCGATCCGACTCTCGCTAGAAGTCGGGAGTTGCCTTGCCCAGAATGCGGTAACATGGAGTGAGTTTAAGATAAGAGGCCCTACTGTCTTCACTACTTTCTGTCTTGACTGATTCCTAATCTAATCGTTACATCTTATCTATCTCCTGATGTGCTTCAGAGCTGTGACTTTTCAAGATCAATCAAAACGGGTCTTTAATCGAATGATTCTATTGTGAGTACCTTCGGATCCTCGAAGTCCTTCTCTGTTCTCGTCTTTCATCCTTTTCTTGCGGCGTCACTGACTGTTCTGCTCTCGTCCTTCCTTGCTTTAAAACGAACAGCTACGTTTGTACCAGATGCAATCATCTCTTCAAAGACGCCATTGCTGCTAGGTAAACAAGAACTCACTTCGAGTCGAAAATCTTCTTGGAACAATTCCCTTTCTCTGTCCTTAGACCGAGCTGTACATCTCTGTAATTTTAATCCCCAAAATTTAAAGCTTCTGTCTTTTCCCACTAGAGTGAATTTCGAGATCAAAGAAGATTATAATCGTTGTCGGTCTCGCTGTCTCGAAGGAAACCGAGATCCAAAGATACAAGACGGCCAACCAATCTCATCTTCTCCTTCAACTATAACATCAATATCAACAAGTCAGAAATGCCAAAGCCAGAAGTGAAAGCTGTCATTTTCGACATTGGAGGAGTAGTAGTAGGATCACCTTTGGAAGGAATTAGACAGTAAGTTTCCTCTAAACATCTCCACCCATCCCTGTGTCTTCTGCTGATCCGATCTATCCTTCCCTCGACTGCGCAAACCAAAGATACGAAATCTCGAAATCCTTACCACATCACTATCTGAATGTAGCGATCACCAAAGCAGGACATGATGGCGCTTTCCAGAAATTCGAAAGGAATGAGATTGGATTGTGGGAGTTCTACAAAGATTTTGGAAAGGAATTGAGTAGAGTGGAGCTGATGAATGGGTGGTATAAAGATTGGTGTAAAGGAAGAGGAATTGGTGAGTCTAATGAATGTGATCAGATCAGACATGGAATGAGAGATAGTACTGGACATGAAGGGGAAGAGGTCAGTTGGGTTAGAGATCAAGATAGACGTCAAGATCAAGGTCTCTCTCACCAAAGCCTGTCTGGAACCTGCTTGCTTTCTAATCAGTGCTTATCCTGCTTCTCGATTCTCTTTCTCTCTAAAAAGAGGTTCCAACGCTCCCTAAAGCTTTGCAGGTAGATGGCCGAGAGGTGAGTTCAAAGATGAACGTTGATACTTCTTACTTCTGCAATGTCTAGACCTTTCTTTCATTCCTCGTTCTCTACGTTGGTCTTTCTTTTCCGATAGCTCTTTGGAACCATGATGGCTCAGACGGTGAATCCAGATCGAGCAATCTTGTCTGCAATTCGTAAGATGAAAGGTTAGTTCTCGTTTCGTTTCATCGTCCTCTCTCAGATTTCTTCTTCTTTTAGCTCTCACGAAGACTTCACTCGTGTTAACTGCAACATCTTCGCATTGCTTCTTATATTCGGACTTACAGCAAAAGGAGGTTTGAAAATCGCAGCTTTGACAAATAACATTCAGCCACCAACTTCGGTACCTGAAGGACAAGGGCTAGGTTCTTTGAAGGATGAATTGGAACATTTGGCATTGGGAAAAGATTATGCCAGCTTGAAGAACGAATTCGATATGTTCATTGAGAGCTCTGTGGTCGGCATGAGGTGAGTTGTTCTTGGGAAGAGATTGAAAGAGATGTCAGTCCTTTGACTAACGATTTGTTTTTGTTCTCTTTTCAAATCGTTTCTTGATGTCAGGAAACCTGATCCAAAATTCTATCAGTATGCTCTGGATAAGCTGGGAGTCAAGGGAGAAGAGGTGGTTTTCTTGGATGATATTGGAATGTGAGTTGTTCGAGTGATGAGGACAAGACGATCTTTGCCAAAGAAAACAACGACAGGAAAGAAGAATTTCCACTCTCAATCTGAATTTCTCCCGCAATACTTGTTCTTGCTTTGTCTATCCAGTAACCTGAAAGCCGCTGAGAAGCTTGGAATTAGGACGATTCGTAAGTCTGAATTGCTGAATCTTGCCTACTCCTCGAATCTTTGACTAATCTTCTCATCTTATTGCTTCTCTTTCTAACAGGGGTGGCTTTGGGATCATCACTGTCAGCTCTCCAACAGCTGGAGAAAGAAGTAGGGATGAAATTGTTGGACGATGAATTCGTGAGGCAGGAGCAGAAGAGGCTGGAGAAGATCAAGGGCTCGAAACTTTAGAGCGAGTGAAATTTGTATATGCTTCTTCTCACCACTTGAATCTATCGGTTCCTATGAATCATTTGAAATAAATTGGCGTGAGATTCAGTTAGAAGGTGTGGTCGTGAAGAACTGCTGTGAAACGAACTAGCGATGAGAGAGAAGTGCGATTTCTAATGTCTGACTTTCAGTGTCCTTCTTGAGCTAGTTGATTTCTTTGTCCAAGAAAATAACTGGATAAGAGTTGTGAAGAAAAGAGACAGCGACTCCGTTCTGTGTCGTCGAACAAATTTCTGCGTCATCACTCGCAGCACTCCACGAGCTGTTCACTCGCTGAAGTTCTGTTTCGCTCTCCACTCTCCTAGACGCATCTCTCGAGAACGTCAAAGGACAGTTAGAGTGAACAAAGAGTAGCTAGACAACGATATGGGAACTCACAAAGCCCTTCGCTGGCTCTCATCTCGTTATCCCAAGTGCTGAAAGTTCGTCTTCTACGACCCAGAGCAGTGGTCTCAAGGTCCTCCTGACCAGCCTATCTGTCATAAATTACTCTACCACTTGATGATGCAATGGAAAAGAAGGTTTGAATTTGGCCGCAAGATTTTCCAGAGTTCAGGTGCTGGCAACTCGAGAGGTGAGCCAGTTTGGCTGCCTTGTGCGAAAATCTCTCACCTTTTCGCTTCCAACTCAGGTCGGGTGGAGAAGGGAGACCATTGGGAGAGAGAAAATGTTTTTGGGACTCTAGCTCACATCCATGATCTAACTTTTGAGAACTCATTGGGAAGGGAACGCCTGGGAGAGTCTCAACAAGGAGTGGTCTTCTTGCGCGTTTCCGCTCTAGGATGGGCTCTATCGACTCCTTTTCCCTCCTAAGACGAAAAATAGACACCAGATTGAGCTTGAAGTAGCCTCGAAAGCCTGAACAGTCATCAACAAGCCTAGAAGTAGGCGCAAAGAGTGCTTCAGAGAAGGAGCAAGCTCCGGGCTTCTAGAACTGAGAACGACGCGAGTCCTCTTCTGAAGAAAGTCTTTCTTATTTAAATTTTTTTTTTAAGTAGTAGCGTCGCTTGGTAGCTTGAAGAGAGCGAATTCAACAGAAAAGCTGAGTGGAAGCAGAAGAAAAGAGTGAAAAGTAGAGGCCATCAATGCGCGTCCACTCCCATCTTCGCACACGAGAAGAAGTGCTGCGAGCGAAAAGTATAAGTAGTCGCGACCTTTAGATCCTATTTTTGACCCCTACCTCGTCTGGGTTAGTCATTTCTTCCTAAAATCTTCTCTCTTCTTCCATTTTCTCTGGATTTTTTCACTGACATTTTACCTTCTTTCTCTTCTTCTCCCTTCTCCCTCTCACTTCGCTCGCTCGCTCACAGCCTATTGGCTTTGATCAAGTGTAGTATCTGTTCTATTTAGCTTGACAGCTGAATTGGTTCCTTCGGGATCCTTTATTATTGTCAAACATATCTTTTCCTTCGTTTCGACTTCAGCTTGCTGGAGCCGAAACAGAGTGTCCTTAGCATTTCACTACAGCTTTGAGACGCTCGATCCAACCTTTTTTTTCTACCCATTGGCAAAAGCTTCTAGAACATTCTGGTCTCTTCAGCCTACAGCCTTTCTCCTCCTTTCTCTCTCCTCCCGGCATTGATCCTCTTGCCGTTCCCTCTCTGTGCAGTCTATACACTATTTTTGAACTCTATTTCTCATTGCATCGTTTGAGCTCTCGCCTGTTGATGATAGAGATCCAGTACCTTCAGCGTCTTGGTGTCTATGTCTTGAAGAGAGTGTTTTCTCGGTCTTCGTTGTGAGAGCACAGTTCAAGACTGTCGAGACTGTCCTTGTCCTTGGAATCAAGGAGAAAAACTGCTTTGGGTTAAGAGTTGACTGACACATTGAAAGGTTTGATAACATTGTTGTCAAAGACTGGCTTAACTGTGGTTTAAGGCAGATGCCTTGAACCTCTTTCAAAGACCTTTCTGATCTCTTCAATCTACTGATTGGATCTACAGATTTCAGGCTGTGACTTTCGACTGAGAGGCGTCAGTTTGTGTTTTGAACTGATCGTATCAGGGCGAGAGAGAACTGGTTTGTTTAGAAGTCTATACGCAGACATTGAAGCTCTGACGGATCTTTCGACAGTTCCCAGAAGACTAGATGGCTCTGAACCAACTCAGAAGTATCTCAGTCAGCTCTACGCACCTCGTCTCTTCATATAAGAGGTCCTCGAATCTCCTAGTCGACGTTAGACTTGTGAAGAGTCCTCAACATCAAGACGCAAGCCCTAGCCAGCTCAACGTCTCATCTTCAGACTCTGAACGGACGGAAAAAGGTCTTTTCATGCTGTACAGAGAGCTGGTCGCTCATTCTACAAAATTTTGAAATTGGAGGTCTTGTATTTTGCGCTCAAAAAAAAAAGTGCGAGGGATTCCCCTGTTTTCGCTTGTAAAAACATCTATCCTCCTCCTTTTTACTGTATATAGTGGTGACATCTAATGTAAACAGTCTTTTGATGAGCTACAGATTACCGAAACAGCGATCAAAGATAGTAAAGAGGCAAGGACGAGAAGACAGAGAAGAAATCATCATCAGCAAAGAAACGCAGTTGAAGAAGCTGGAAGAGTAGAGATCTGCCTGAATGAGGTAAAAAGTGAACAAGAGTCTTGAAGAGATCTCAAAGAGGCATATTAGCTCACCTTCAAAATTCTGGATTTGAGATTCGAATCCACCAAAATTCAGAGCCACTTCGCCTTGCCTCGTTTCGTCGACACTTTGCACCTGTAGCGACTTCAGCAGCTGATCTCGATCACATCTCAATCGTAAGAGTGCCTCTGGTCTTGATTCAGAGTGAAACGAAAGGACGATCATTTCGAGATTCTTACGAGTGAATCGATTTTGGTGAGCTGTCGAAGAACGCTTGACGATAGATGGACCTGAGCTGTTGGAGGATAGAGATGGAACTCCTTTGAGTAGTGGATAAGTGAATAAAGATCTTAAGCTCGGTTACAAGTTCCAGTAAACGCTTTGAGCACAGCTGTTTCATTTTACTCATTCTGAACGACGTCTTCGCTTTTCTCACTCTTCGCCTGGCTCAGACACTTTGCACTCGAGTTCGAAGCCTGCTTCCGATCACGTCTCTCCCCTGATAATCATCTGAATGAAGCAGAGTGTACTAAGAGGACGATCACTTCGGTTTCTCATGGCAGATTAAGTGAGCTGTCAGAGTCGATGACCAAGAGAGAACTTGAGAGCGACGTTGAAGAGAGCGCTGAGCCTCGCGGTATGAAGAAGCGAACTTCGTCGGACTCCTGAAAGTGATTGGGAGATGAGATTCAAGAATAATGAACAGAAGAGAGAGACGGAGTAGATAAGTAGAGGTTACTGATTCAGAGATGCTGTAAAAGCAGCATCAGCGCACAGCGTCGACGCAGGTTTTCGAGTGAAAGGAACTGTCATGCAATCAAATGCTTGTTTCATTAAAAATCAGGAAAAATGTTTTTCTTTTGTTTGACTTTCCAGATGAAGAGTATCGAGACTCTAACCGACTCCCAATTGTTATTTAGCTCAGCTCAGTTCCCTCGTTACCAATGCTCGACTCTCTTACTCACCTTCGACCCGACTTCTCTGAGCTTGAAGATGATTCTCTTCGATCTCGAACTCCGCATTTGATTTGAATCCATCACTTCGTCTTATCATCTTGTGCTTGAACTTCTCGTCCAGACCAGTTGTCGATCTCGATCGCCTTCCATTCGTGGAAGACTCCCAGCTTCTTGGTCAGAGTCGATGACGAAATGGAGGTTCACTTTGAGATTTCAGGATTTGATTGGATGATTGAGAATGTTCCGTAAATCGATGAGTCAGCGAGAGGTGATGATGTTGTGGTGATGTGAGAAGAAGATGAAGGGAAAGAAGAAAATTCGTCTCTTCCAAGATCGACAAGCTCGAAAGCTCTGGATCGAATTTCCGTTTTCTCTTCATCGCTATATTTGTTAGGCATATTCTGTGAATACAGAATTACTGAGCCACGCTCAAGTAAATGTCTGGTTAGCAAAGGTTTGTCTTTAAACACATCCACGCCTCTGTTCTCGTTTCAACCAGAACCTGAAGCTTAAAGACGAAAGAGATCTTATGGAGATAGCAGCGACAGAAAACATTTCTAGTCCTACAACGAACGAGCCAAGAAGAAGTGCTGCGAGCGAAAAGTATAAGTAGTCGCGACCTTTAGATCTTATTTTTGACCCCTACCTCGTCTGGGTTAGTCATTTCTTCCTAAAATCTTCTCTCTTCTTCCATTTTCTCTGGATTTTTTCACTGACATTCTACCTTCTTTCTCTTCTTCTCCCTTCTCCCTCTCACTTCGCTCGCTCGCTCACAGCCTATTGGCTTTGATCAAGTGTAGTATCTGTTCTATTTAGCTTGACAGCTGAATTGGTTCCTTCGGGATCCTCTCATGAGCTAGGGGTTCTCTTTCGAAGTTGTCCGTTCACAAATCAGCCTCAAAAGAACATTCGAAAGAAGGGGGACCCCAAAGAAGAGTTCATTTTGGAAGCTTTTGAGAGCTAGCTAGTACAGATGATTGATTCAGACTTCACGTTCGAAGAAGTACTCGTAGGCTCTGTTGAAGAAAGTGTGAGTAGGAGAAAAATGCGATGGATACGTCAGTAAAACAAGAAAAGACCGAAGATCAGACGAGAGAGAGCGACGAGATCTACTCACAGTTTAGAAAGACCTTTGACTCCAACATCAGCTTGAGCCACTTCTGCAGAATCTGCGGACGATACAGCTGTCGAGAAAGGAGCTTTCACGACCTGATCAAAAGAAAATATTAGAAAAGAGACAAGTCGTCAGCTTTCGGACGCTTATGAGGGTCGTTGAAGGGAATGTTGCTCACTTTCTCATCGCTGTAGTCAAGAAGCCGAGTTGGAGGGGAGAGTCAAAACAGTGAGCGATGCATGGAGAAGGGAAAAATACATCTATCTTGGTGACTCACTTGAAAAAGACCCAAGCGTCGTCTCCAGATTCAGTACCGTTTGGTTTACGAATATGAGCGACGTACTGAGAAGGAAGAGAAACGAGGGCAACAGATCAGTAAGGCTCAGATCAAACAAAGCAAGATACCTTCTTTCAAGCTTGACTTACATGGCCACTGTGAACAGAAGGCTGAAAAGGAGAGAAGCAATTTGGGAAGGAAAATAGAGGTCAATGTCAATTCGATGATTGGCTGGCAATCGAGAGCTACTGAACTCTTGTACTCACTCCTTTATGAGAAACGAAAGATTTGATTCGATACTTGGCTGGAAGATCAGAAGATCCACCGACTGATTTGTTCTTTTCACCTTCACCACTTGAAGTTCCGACTTGATCGATTTCCATCGCGTTCTCATCATCTCCAGCGTCGTCTGGGTTCTCGAATAGCCAAGCGACAGCGATCTCTGGATTGTTTCCGTTTAGACGCAGAGCTTTCCTTGCTTGATTCTTGGAGAAACCCATGTCTTCTAAAGCTGAAGTGTCAGGGGCAGCGGCAGCAGCTCCGGTAGAAGAATTCGAAGAAGCCAGAGCTTTGAAGTCGATTGGATCGTCGATGTCTGCGTCTTCCATGTGAGAGAACAGCCAATTCATGGCAGCTTCGGCATCCGAGGTGTTTCCGGTTGCTAGCAGAGCTCTTTGACAGCGTACTTCTGGGACTGTTAAGACAGAGAGTGAGAGTTTCGGAAGAAAGGCTGAGGAGTCAGCGAAAGCGAACGTACAGAGATTCGTCGAAAGATACTTTACTACTCACATCCCATTCCAGTCAGCTGAGCCATAGCTCCCTGATCGAATTCGACTTTCTTTTCCTCCTCCTTTTCTTGAGGTAGCTCGACTTCATCGTCTCTCTTTCCAACTCCGAGATACTTGTCTAGAGTGAAGCTTTCTAAAGGAATCTCGATGGGAACATCGACTTTCTGTGGAACCCAATTGACTAGCTGGAATCTTCTTGCTTGAACTGCCAAGACTTCTGGGAACGAGGTGAATAGAACTTGTTTAGTTGCAATAACGTTCTTCTGACAAGAAGGACAATGGTAATCCAAAGCTTCTGGAGAAGTAAAGATGTCTAAACATTCCAACAATGAAACCGGTTCGTAAATGACCTTTGCTGGATCGGAAGAAGAATTCGAAGTTGATGAAGTTGATTTTCCTTTGTCTTCGGCAGTGAGTTCTCCATTGGCTTCAGGTTTCTTGGATTGGACTCTGAGAGGTACTGGTAAACTCAAACCAGCTTCTTGAGACTCGATTGTATAACGAACTTTCTTACATTCGGTACATTGTAACCTCTGTTGTAAGCCAAAGGAAAAGACTTTGGTAGGATCGTTGGTTGGAGCAGCTGAACTTGAAGATTGACCAGAAGTCGACTCGGTCTCCAATCTCTTCGAATCTCTTTGGAGAATGGAAACTAAATGCTTAAAGAACTCATCTGCGTCTTGCTGTCTCATAGTTGAGAACTCCTCATGACCTTTTCCAATCAATGATTTAAACATACTAGGTCTAATACCAGCCTGGAAAATAGGTCCTTCCTTTCCATCCGAGCCAGCAGCTTCTGCTAGACTACCAGGAGCTGGTGGTTCGACACTTCTAGGGACTGAATAACGACCAGATAGTAAACCATCAGCTAATTTGACCATTTGACATTCAACGCAAGTAGCTGGAAATGGATTGGAGCAAGTAGTAGTATGAGGAAGATAAGCATCTAGATATCTTGTATGGAAAGCTGGGATCGAGAATAACGTTTGCATAACCGAAGCTAGATAACAACTGTTTCCTAGATTTCTTAATCCAGTCAATCCTGGTCCAAAAAGAGGTTCTAGCTCTTTTCCATCTTCTCCAGTCATGTTGAAGTCGAACTTGAGGTTTTGTTCTAGTTGAAGCTCTGTCATGCTCTTTTCAGTCTTCGATAAATCCATGACGTTGATACCAAAGTGTTTAAGATGAGATGCTAGAGATGGATCTATACGAGCATCATTGCATGCATAACAATAAATATCAGCAGTTCCTTCAGCTGTAATCGTTCCTTGCTTGACACTGACTGGATGTCCAGATTCTTCGAAATGAGTCAAACCATGACTGTTCCCACCGACTCCTCCGAATTGAGCTCGACCGCAACCGAGGTTTCCACATCTGTTAGAAGCAAAAGTAGAAAGGGGGTACCATAGTCAGTTTCGAGCTCAAGGAGAGAGAAAGAGAAGGAAATGATTGATCTGGCGAGAAGAACCTACGTTAGACAAAGCCATAGATTCGAAGTCTGTAGAAACACGAAGAAAGGATGATTGCATGTATCAGATTTTCAGTTCTAGACGATAGAAAGCTCAAAACGAAAAAAGACTCACGAGATCACACTTGCCACACTTGGCTAGACCTGATAGAAAGTTAATTTGGTGGGAAGCGCAGAGGAAGTCTAGTCAGAAAGAGATTTCAGAGCGTTCTCTTGCACACCGATCGTATTACTGACCGCTAGCTTCTAGTACGGTAGCTTCTCCAATCTGCTTGAGTTCTCGAGTATGTTGACAAGGGACGATTTCCTCTTCCCAAGCCTTGACTTCAGATTGTTGAGACGAGGAGAGAGCCGTCATCATTCCTTTGATGACCTCTTCCAGCTAAACAAGTGAAAGAATACGATAGGAAAAAGAAATCTAGTGAGAAAATCGTGAGATGCCTGATGCATGATCCTCAGAGTCAAGAGAGCAGATAGTGAAGCTCTGAAAGATCTGGTCCTCAAGTCGCTACTGAAATTCATGAGCCCCCTTTAGACGACTTAGTATCGGCCAATCAAGCTCCCTTTCTTATTCTGTACCTTCGTATCCTTCCCTCCAGACTCACCTTGTCAGTTCTAGGCAACTCTTTTCCATCACAGGCCAAGCATCTTGGAACTGTTTCCCAATCGTACTTATCAGCCTCAGATTCTGCTTCGATGGCCAACTTCTTTGGAGGTGGTGGCTGTTCTCTTTCAGCCTGTATGTCATCGGATCAGAAGAGAAGAAGAAAGAGGAGAGAGAAGGTCAGTAAGGGAGAGGTGAAGTACTATCTTTCTTGAAGAACACTGACTGATTTGACCTTTGGTTTGAGCTTTCTCTTTACGTTTACGACCAAGGAATGGCCAGTCTTTTTGTAATGAAGATTAGAATGAGCTCTTTCAGAGGTGGAAGGGCAAGATCCATTGAAGCAGAGCAGACAGACATCGATTCCGTTTGGACCATCCTGTGAGATGAGAAAGAGGGAATGGTAAGCACTAGTAACTGGTTTGAGCTGGCAACAAGGCATGGATCTAAATGTAACATCCACTTACCTGATCTTCGAAGCACAAAGTGCATTCCTCCTTGTGAATCTGTTGAGAAGGTCTTGGAGGATTCAAGGAAGTGAAGGCTTGACTCAAATGAGGACAAGCTGAACTCATTTCAGACGCTGCTTTTGATGATTCTTGATCTTGTGATTTGTTTTGATTGTCTTCTACTTCAACTTTTGGTTCAGGAGAAGTGCTTCTTGTTCTCTTCATCAAAGAAAGAGAAAGAGTGAGATGGCAAGAAGGTCAACAAGAAGTTGTTCTTCTTTCCTCCACACTCTGCGCTGTCGTGCGACACCTTCTTTCGTCATCAATCCTCTACTTCTTTCCTGAGCTTTGGCAGTATCTTCCAACCTCGTTAGTGAGCCACAGACAAAGATGAGCTCGAGGTGAGGCTTTCCTCCGCATCGACGTCACGAGTTCAGAGAATCAGATCTTGTCTTCCCGAACTACAAGTAATTATGATGTATTTTTGATAATAGCTGCGTCTTTTTACTTTCTACAGAGAGGGAACAAATCAAGTGGCGATAGGTGTGGAAGCAAGAAAAGAATCGGAATAGAGGAAGAAGGAAAAGGATCGATTTCCATCGGTGGGATGGACAACCTCGAGAATTCCAACCCAAATTAAGACTGAACCAGGTTCAAATTCACCATTTTGTACTAGAAGGAATCTCGAGCAGAGAAAGTGGAGAGAGATAGCAACAGGAAGATCATTGCTCGATTTTTGAAAGAGACTAGTTGAGATTGGAAGAAAGGTAGGAAATGAAATCGAAAGCTGCATGCCTTCGAAATCGACTGCTTTTTGGGCTTGTGGCAGCCTAGAAACAGAAGACTTGCTGTGGTTCGTTGAATGATAAGGGGAACAGAGGATTTGAGGACAAGAGGGAAGAAAGTCAGAAGAAATTCCAAACAGGACAGCCTATTCGAGCGAGCTTCGAGACAGCCGATGCAGTGCTCGAGAGAACAAGGCCTGAGAAGAGAAATATGTAGAGAGAGATCACTCACGTCTGGCAATTTGGAAACAGTCCTTGGCTTCTCGTATTTGAGCTCTTCGAGATGACCTTTCATGGCATTGATCATTGGTGGTGGTCCTTGAGAGAGTAAGGAGAACATAAAGAAGAGTTCAAAAGTCAGAATAAGATTCATCGAGTTCAAGTGACTATTCTGTCAATGCGAAATCGTTGTATCCTCGAAGACTTCCCTTCTCACGCTCACTCTCCAGCACTTTCTTCCTATCTTTCCTCCACGACTGCTCCCTCTCTCTTTCCCTACCTCTCATCTCGAACACTCACCACACATCAAGATCTTGATGTCATCAGCAGGAGCAGGTAATTTTTCCTGAATGGCTTCCTTTGAAACAAAACCAGATCCACCTTTCCAACCTTCTGGAGGATTGTTCAAAAAGTAATGAACCTTGAACTTGTCGTGTTTCTTTGCCAAATCGTCCAGTTCCTTCTTCAATAGGATATCCTTCTCGTCCACATTTGCATAGATGAGGTTGATTTCAGTGTTGTCCTTTGGATCTTTACAAGCAGCTCTGATGATTTGAAGACACGGAGTGATTCCGGTTCCCCCTGCAATCATTCCAATCGAACGAGCTAGACCTGGGGAATACTTCATTTGTCCCTTTGGTCCCTTGACTTCGATCTTGGATCCAGTAGATAGAGTTGAGAAATGCTTGGAGATGTTTCCTTGAGGGTAGGACTGAGAGAGAGGGGGGAGGGTCATGATTTGATCGATAAGAAGAAATGGGGAAGAGTCAATGATCGAGACCAGATCGCTCTGTGAGAGAGTCTCAATGCTGAGATTATCTATTGTACGATAGTGTGAATCCATTGAAAGCTCACCTTGACGATCAAATCGAAGAAGCCTAGATCATCATCACTTGAAGTTGGAGTGTAAGATCTGGCGACATTCTTTCCGTCGATCTCTGCCTGTACCGAGATGTGTTGACCGATTGGTAGACCGAGAACTGAGTTTGACTTTGGTAGCTTGAATCGGTATCTGGATGACCAGGAGAGAGGGAGAAGGAAGATGGATGAGAAGAGCGAGAAGAGAATAGAAGTCCGAGATAGAATGAATGAATCTTTGCAACTCACAGAGCAGTGTTGTCAGAGATTTGTTGCTTCTCCATCAAACTGTAGGTTTGCCATTTGGTTGGATCCAAAGTTGGCTTTGCCTCTGAAGGAGAGAAGAGAAGAGGGAGGAAGGAGATGAGAATGAAGAGTGTGGAGTAGTAAGGTCAGCAATCGAGAAGGGATAAAGACTGAATCATTCTCCTTCCGTTCTGAATGTCTATCTATCCATCCATCTATTCTACTGTCTATCCACTCACTTGAACTGTTGATTACGACGAGAGCGAGCAAGCTGAGTACCAAACCGACTACGAAAGCGATGAGAGAAGAAGGTTCCATGATGTCTGTTGCTGCGTCCAAGTCGTAGAAGATGGAGAATGGACCGGATTCAGAAGGGTTAAAGTAATAAAGGAAGGATTTGAAGATCAAGAAGCAGGAGAAGAAAGAGAGGAGAGTGCTGAGGATTAGAATGAATTGCAATCGTAGCATCCAATTCGATGAGAAGAAAGTAAAGTCAAGATCGAACAAGCGCATGTGAATTCAGCCAAAGTCGTTATCCACTCTCAAACATCTTCAAATGACTTCCTCTAATTCAGTTGACAATTTCATCAATCCTAATTCATTATCATTGAAACCGCTGTCGTCCCAAGTGGCTGGTCATGCTGCTTCAGTCTACACTTCAGACGACGATCGCTTCGTCGTCAAGAAATCATTGAAAAAGGAAATCGACTTCTACAATCAAATCAAATCCCTATCCTCTTCTGACAATCATGATCCGCATCTCACAGATCTATTCAAATATCTTCCAGACTATCAAGGTCAGACTTTCATTCCCTCCACCGATCCACAGAGCGAGGCGAAAGAAGAAGCAATAGTCATCGAAAACCTCACGAGTTCGAAAAAGTTCAGCAGACCAAACACTTTGGATATCAAACTTGGAACTCAGCTATGGGATGAAGATGATGCAACTGAAGAGAAAAAGCTGAGAATGGATAAGGTCTCTAAAGCGACTACCAGCGGTGAGACTGGAATGAGATTGACTGGTTGGCAAGTGAGTTCATCAAATCTCCCTCCCTTCACTCGATCGATTCATTTCCTGAATGCATTTAATTTTTCTTGATCTCCTTATCAGACCCGCTCAACAACAGCTCCAACTAGAATTGTTTCGACACCCAAATCCTTTGGCAAATCCATCTCTTCTCAACATCTTTCAACCGGTCTTCGTTTATTTTTTTGCATTCCAAATACAGATGATGCTTCTGTTCGTCAATCCATACTATCCTTTGCAAAACCTGACCCGAAAGATCAATCAAGTTCAACACTCAGCTCAGAGCAAGCATCGTCTCAGCTTCTTCAGGAAACCTCAAACCCACCTCAATTGAACCAGACCTACATCAGACTTCTTCTAAAGTTAGGATTGTTGCCTGCTTTGATTGAGATTCGGAATATCTTTGAAAAGCTAGAATGCAGGATGAGAGGTGGAAGTCTTTTGATCATCTTTGAAGGAGATGCACAGGTTTTGGAACAAAGAGTAAAGAATTTCCTAGAAGAGACTTCGGATTTACCAGGATTGAAACCAGGTCAAGAGAAGAATCAAGATGCTTCGAAAAGGAATCAAGAAGAGAATGGATTGAGAAGGTTGATAGACGTTAGAATCATCGATTTCGCTCATTTCAAGTTCTGTAAAGGTCAAGGGATTGACGAGGGAGTGTTGAAGGGCATTAACAGCACGATAGCATTAGTAGAAGGGATCTTGAAAGATTTGGAAGAGTGAGAAGAGAGCTTTAAATCAAGAGAAAGGCGTCGGACGAGAGAGAAATGGCAGATTTTTTCTAGAAAAAAATGATTGAGGGCAAGCTTCGATGGTTTCGTGTCGACTCTTGTTGAAGACGTCTATCAGAATAAGTAGGGTATAATCTTAATTTTGTTTCCCATTATCGTACATGTCAATTCATTACATCCGAGCGAAGAGACCACACGAGACTACCTCCTATCCCTTTCCATCGTACAAAACCACTTCATTGAATCTACCTTGATCTTTCTCCATTACCTGCCAACTTGTCACTTTCTCACCGAATCCACTCAATTCAAAGATTCTACTTCGCCTTTGGAAGCCTTCCAATCCATAGCCAGCTAGAGATGAACCTCCGTCAAAGCAGATCCAGATGCCTGTCACCTTCCTGCAATCGGCGTTGTTATGCATATGACCGTGATTTAGGACCTTGATATCCTTGTCTTTACCTTGAGCTATCAGACTAGAGAGATCGAAAGAGACGAGAGAGGGGAATCGAGGTCAGCGATTGATTGCGACGTCTTCGAATAGATTTCTCTCAGTTCAAGCCAATGCTACTCACGCATCAAAGAGACCGGCTTGATCTTGAGCTCCCTCAAAGGTAGCCTTCTCCTTTCTGTCTCCCACGATCAATTCTTTCCCATTTCCATCTTTGTCCACTGGAGCGAAAGCTTCTGGAACAGGAATGTGAACCCATAGCATTGCCGGAGGCTTCTCCAATCGTTTACTCGAATCAGCGTTTCCATTCCACGTCTCGTCTCCAGCTCTTTCTTCTTCGTCTCTTGTCGACAGTGCCTCTTGATTTGCACTCCTTCTACTACTCCTACTCGGCTTTCGCCCTTTCCAGATTCTACTTAGATCTTGAGCTCCATCCAAAGCGAAAGGTCTATAGGTTTGCTTCACTTTCTCACTATGAGCTAAGAGCCACTGTATCTGGTCCGGTCGAACATAATCGTAATGAGTCTGAACTTCCCAAGGTTTCCATTTATTCTTTGGCAGAATATCACCGGAATCTAGGAAATAAAGACTGAAAAGATGTTGTAGCTTCTCGCTGCTGAGAGTCGAGACTCTTGGAGAGTAGAGGTTGACGTAGTAATTTCCAGCACCGTAGCCATTGTGAAGATCGGAAGGACCTGCCAAAGTATACGAGTAAGGAAGCGTTGAAAGAAGAGTGGCTTGCTGACGTCTTGTCATAGCTCCGTCTTGAGAATCGTGATTTCCTAAGATCGCTGCCCATGGAATCTTCCTATCGATCACAGTGGAAAGGGCTTTTGGGACTACGCTTCTGATGTCCCAAGAATGCGTTTGACTGAAAGAGAGAGCAAGATAGGACAGAGAGGGACTCAAGTCAGAAACTGGAATGGATCAACCTCGAACTTTTGTGATTTGCTCACCCGTCTAACTGATCGCCTGAGAAGACTGAATAAGGATCGAAGAGAGTCGCAGATTTGAAAAGAACGAGGTTAGAAGACATCATGAGCTGGATTCATCGGCGACCTAATGAAGTCAAAACGAAAAAGTAGACTCACCAACAAAATCAGGCTTCTCGAGATCCAGCCATCTTTCGATCATCTTGTTAGTATCGTCATCTGCCACGCAGTCTTTGAGAGTGAGAACGTCTCTGCAGACTTCGTGTCCAACTGCAAAGTGTAGGTCTGCGAGTTGTAGAATCTTGAACTTGCCATTGACGTTGAACTGCAACTTGTATCTCGGAGGCGGAGGTAATGGCTTCCGCCTAAGAAGAAGTGTGACGGCATTCTTGTTTAACGATTTCTCAGAGGCTGAGATGAGACCTGCAGAAGCGAATCCAGGGAAAGGAGGACCAGTTCCGTACTGTGTGTCGACGAAAAGGAAATCAAGAAGAAAGTCAGTTTTAGAAGAAAGACAAAGCTAGACTCTGTTTCTCTCGCCATACTCACCATGATATCTAGCTCAGTCAAAGGATCTTTCTCTCCATAACCAGCTCCTTGAGCAAAGATCGGTCTACCAGCGTTATCGTAGGAAACCTTGACTTCTTCTCCTTTGGATCCAGCGAAGTTCTCATCTTCTCCTCCAAAAGTCTTGAAGTAGAGATGCAAAGGTTTCTCTTTCCCCCATAATTTCGTCATGAGCCTGGTTCTGAGATCAATCTTGCAACGATGCCAACCTAGGTTTCCATCTGGTCTTTCGGAACCTTCCTCGACTAATCGAATGTCTGTGATCTTCCTAACGTCTGATCGTCTGGACCTTCGATAGAAGATGTACTTCTGATCGAAAGAATTCATGAAAGCAGACAGACCTCCTTCACCGAGCATTCCCATGGAAGGATTGGGATCCAAAGGACGATCCATCTTGACCCATGGGCCATATTTCGAATCCAGATCTGGATTGCTAGATGGCTTACAGTCCATGAGAGGGACACAAGTCTTGACCTCGATGTCAGTCAGAGGAGCTGGATTGGGGACTAGAGGAGCATATTGATCCAGAGGAAAGCTCGCTGTGGAAATTGTGGAATCAGAAATTCAATTCGATTAGTCTGAAATCAACACAGCTCCAACACAATGGAATCTCGATGGTGAAGATAGTGATAGCATCGATTAGACCTCGTCTTCTTTCCCCAAACCCTTCATCTTTGTCTGTTCCAAGCTAGACTTTCAATGACAGATTCTACTCACGTCCAAATTCCAAATCGTTGGATTGTCCAAGAGGATCAGAGTGATTCTGATCCCCAACTCCATTCCCACCTTCATTCTGAACCTTTCCCTTTCCTTTGGCTGCTGCAGAACCATAGAGAGGATCATCCTTCTGCCAGCCTATCCATCTGGAAGCAGGCGGAGTGGTATTATGGCCCAAAAAGTAGATGGCTGAACACCAGAGAAGACGGTAGAGAAGAGTTGATGGAGGTGAGATCGAGTTCTCTCTATCTCTCTATCTCTAACTTTGAATGCTTACCGCTTAGCAGCCAAACGAAGGCGGCAGTCAGTAGCAAGCTTCTGAATGCAGGTCTTTGAAGTCTTGGTGGCCTCGAAGACCTCGCAAGAGGTGGCATTGACGTCGTCTTCGTTGAACTTTTGAAACTTGGAGATGGTTAAAGTTGAAGCTTGAAGAGGCTCCAAATCTCGAAGACTGTAAATCACTCCAGTATCGCAGTCTCTTCTCTCTTTTGCGATACTCTCAGATCATATGTTTACCAAAAAAAGTACAAGAAGGAAGATTATACAAGTTCGCTCACATCATCATCGAGGTTTTCAAAGGAATCGTGAATGGTGAAGTGGGAAGAAGGACAAATCGCAGATTCTTTCTCTCGAGCTTTCAAATCTTACTCACCTTCTGCCTTCGGTCCCTTTCGCTAGGGAAGATCGAGAAAGAGAAAGTAAGCGCATCGAACAGAGCTCCTTTCTTGAAGGCTGTCCATGATTTGCACGCTCTGAGAGCTTGAGCTCTCGAGGAGTGTAGACGTTTCGGTTCTTTCTTTGGAAGTAGATCTCCATAGATCCACAAAGATGGTTTCAGACGACCTCCATCCTTTCCTCCAGATACGAAGAGACCCATGGAATGAACACGAGCGAAAGACAAAGAGGTAGGTCCAAGAAGCCATCGAGTTCTCCTTTCCGTTCCTTTTTCATTTCATTCCTTTCCAGTCCTTCGTATCCATTCCTACCCATTTCGTACCATTCGAGAAAGACCAAGCGGAAGCGATAGAGTGACAGATTGACATTTCAAAAGAAGAGCGAGATTGTGATATTCAGTCGAGAGAGGTTCCTCCTGTCCAACCTTGAGCTAAGAAAGACCAAATTCGTAGAATTGCTTCCTTGACTCCAAAAGAAACCACCATGAGACCAAAGATCATTTTCAGAAAGAAGAGAAAGCGGGATTGAAACAGATATGAGGCACCACATTGACAATTGTTGTTGTTGATAAAGTAAAAGGAAGGGTAGTAGCTAAACTGGGGAGGGGAAGGAGAGAAAGAAAGCATGAACGGTTATTTTGATCTCAAGCGGTATCGATTTCTCAAGCTACCTGTTGGTTTGCTAGAGAATGATAGCTTGAGTAGATTTTTGAGACTTGAGATTACTAATCATCACGACGAGGAGAACGATCGTCGTAAGATCTTTCTCTACGAGGTGGAGGACTACGACTTGCAGATCTTCTAGAGGGTAAAGGTTCACGTCTATCACCACCATCTAAATCATCATCATCTCTTCTTCTTGGTGGAGAATCGTCTCTCCTTCTTGAAGGCAAAGGTGATCTGTCTCTATCGTCTCTTCTTGGAGAACGATCTCTGTAATCTCTGCTCTCTCTTGGTGGCGAAGCACGAGAATCAGCTTCTACTCTCAACTTGTTTCCTCTTAATTCAACTCCATCGATCTTGGAGACTGCACGCTCCATGTCTTCACGACTCTGGTATTCCAAAACTCCTTCTTCTGGTCTTGAGGCTGAAACATCTGCGAAAGCAATTTGACCAGCTTCACGACCCAAATCCTTTAGATCTTGCCATGAAGTACCGACTGGAAGGTTCGAGACGATGACACGATAGTTTCCTGAGATTGAGAATGGGGTGGTTGGACAAAGAAAAGAGAGGAAGAGAGGAAGGGAAGGGAAGAGGGCATACATTCGAGATTTTAAAGGTCAGTCTATCATTGTTGAGACCTCTTTGATACCGAATTTCGTTGGTTCTCTATTTCCAAATCATCCCACTCACCTCTTCTAAGTCTTGGTTGCTGTCTTGGAGCACCATAGCCTCCTCTATCTCCATAACCCCCACGTCCTCCTCCATATGGTGGTGGGTAACGAC
>JASXTE010000496.1:0-41686 GCA_030280995.1 Hemileia vastatrix | reverse complement strand
AATCGGTACACGGCAGCGATGGACAAAGCTTCATCACATCAACACCACCGACTACTTGCAATACGAGTCCGGAAAGTTCTCCAAATCGCGCAACATCGGTGTCTTTGGTGACAAGGCGGGTACGATTGGCGTGCCGCCGGACGTGTGGCGTTTCTACCTTCTTGCCAACAGACCTGAAGCCGGTGACTCGCTCTTCAGCTGGCGTGACTTCATTGCCCGCAATAACAACGAACTCTTGGCCAATGTCGGAAACTTTGTCAATCGAGTTTTGAAGTTTTTAGCTGCAAAGTACGACTCGAGGCTACCCGAAATTCCAGCAGGGAAGGGCTTGAACGCAGGCCCCGCACCGCTAAAGCCCTCCAAGGACGGCAAAGATGCCTTCACATCCTTGGTTCGCGATATCAACGATCTTCTTTCAGTCTACGCCACCTCCATGGACGCCGTAAAGCTTCGTCTGGGCCTACAGACAGCCATGCAGATCAGTCAACGCGGAAATGTGTTTCTGTCGGAAGTGCGATTGGACAACGCCTTGTTTGCCGATCACAAAGAGGATTGCGATGCCGCCATGCTCTTAGCTGTGAACCTGATTTACGTGCTATCTGCTGTTCTGCATCCCTTCATGCCAGACACAACGGACGCCATCTGCCAGCAACTCGATGCACCGCCGCGCGTACTGCCCGTAGAAGACCGGGGCATCATCGATGCAGACCAGCAGCAGAAGTTCACGAGGAGAAAGGACCATTGCAGGCCGCGTTTGCCATCGATCTTCTGCCCGGACACAAGATCGGCACGCCTGCCCATCTGTTCCGTCGCATTGACGAGAAAAAGGAGGAAGAATGGCGAAAGATGTTTGGGGGCGAGGGCGAGGCGAAAGCAGCTGCCAAGGCGGACGAGAAGCCTGTCATAAGCAAGAATAAGGCGGCCAAAGCGGCCAAGGCAGCCAAGAAAGCCGCAGAGCCAAAGGTCAAGAACCCTACGCCAGAATATGTTTCGCTAGAAAAGCAAGTCAAGGAGCAGGGCGAATTGGTTCGCAAACTCAAGGATGACGCAAAGAAGCAGTCGAGCGACGAAGGCTTGGCAGAGAACAAGGGTGACATCGATGAAGCAGTGAGCAAGCTGCTTACGCTTAAAACTGACCTGTCGAGCTTGGCAGATCAACTGTCGGCATTGGAGGTACGCGAGAGTGAGCCTGCAGCGGCGCTTGAAACGGTTGACGCAAAGTGTAGTAAATAGATACATCCATTCAACGATTTCACATGTACGTCTCTATCAGAACAGGGCAGATGCGTTAGCCGGTGATGCAGCACCTCCGTAAATGTTCATGGGCCAGCTGGAAAAGTAAAAGGTCCATCGACGGGTCTTTTGTGCATGCATGCAGAGCTCTTCCAGGTCAAACATCTCACCGATCGGCATGCCGTAGAAGGCCAAGAGGGTCTCATGAAGATGGGTCAGGCCGACAGGGCATGGCCATCGTTCCAGAGCGGGTTGATCGGAAGCGATGGCGGAAAAGTGATTGTCCCAAATCCATTCGAGAACGTGCTCGCCCTGCTCCACGCCTGCGAGTGCGGGAGGAGAGGCTTTGGCCCAGCTCTGTCGCTCGTGCTCGGTGGAGTTCTGATATCGCTGAATGAATCCAAGGCGCAGTAGGAGGATATCGCCTTGACGGAAACGAACGCCCTGCGCTCTTGCCACCTCCTTGATCACGTCAAGGGTGATCGCGTGCGAGCTACAGGGATCGTACGGTTGACGACCATGTTTGCGCCACAGATAGCCCCAGACGTCCAGCAGCACACCACGACCTACGATGCCGTGCTGAGCCCAATTCTGAATGCCCAATTGGGCGGCATGGGCCTTTTCGTCTACGTGAGGGTTGTGGGTGTGACGATTTGCAATGTCGAAGGTGGACTGGATGTCTTGGCGCGGATGCCCTGGGTAGAAGCAATTCAGCGAAATGTGTCCAAAATGACGCAGACCGTCCCACTGGGTTCCACTTTGGGTGTTGATGTGCAGCTCGTCGTCCGACAAGGGCGCTTTGGTTGCATCATCGTTTTCCACCCTGGATTCGATCTGATATCCCTTACGTCGCATCGTATCCTGCACGGCCTGCCTGCGTTCTACGACCTCTTTGGGATGCTTGGCGATCAGCTTGTGCTCGGCAGCACGACGGCCGAACATCGGTTGAAGGGGCAGATGAACGGGCCAATTGAGGGAGATTGCGTGACCGGATCGGATCTCTTCGCGCGCCGTTTTCGCCACAACATGATCGGTCAAGAGATTCACTGTGCCAAGCTGATCACCGTGACCCCAGACGTTCCATGCGCAGCCTGGGAAGCCTCCCTCGCGTGGCAACTCCTTGAACGTCGGCAGATGCTTCCACTCGCGCTGCGGACGAGCAGAGGACGGCGGCCGACGTGCAATCGTCTGTACGGAACTGGACGTCACGCTGCCCAGCTGACCGGCGATGGCGGCCAGTCGTCTGGAGGAGGAGTCGTGCTCGTTGGAATGCGGTCTAGAAGACATAGTGGGTGCGTATGCAGGGCCAACGTGATGGGACGAAGTCATGCTGTAGACTACTCTTGCACACGCAAACCTTCGTACCACGCCCGCGGGGTACGGGTCGGCAAGTGGGCATCACGGCAGTGTTGCGCGCGCGCGGGGTAGTCAGTGCTTGTATGACATCTGCCTGTCTGCACGGCCTCCGTGTGGGCTGGCTTTCAGAAGAAATGTGTCAAGAGTAAAAGCACGGACGCACGTCTATTTTCTTTGCGATTAAGATACATGTTAAATTTTTGATGTTTCGAAGCCGAGATGATCAAGGAATGCTTGAGAATATCGAACGCATTGTTTGTATGCAGCTTGGAACCCGTGATCTCCACCCTACAGAGCGGTACAGACGTCAGCGAACAGCCATCAGGTCAGCCTGTGGTGCACTTACGTAGTAAGGCTGAGATAATTTAGTGTTAATAAGATTGCATAGATATCCGCAAGGCTTCTTAACAGCATACTCACGTCTTGGATGGACTTTTTATCGTCGCTGTAAAAAGGAGAGGTAAGCATTACTCTCCTCTTTGTGAGGATCCGAGGAAGCTCACAAGTCACTGAACAGGTGCACGCTGCAGTCAGGAGAAAAGATGAGTGACGATGCATCTTCTCCAGCTCAGACTGACTACCTACCTTGCCCGACAATCTCTTGGCTTACTCGCGTTGAGGTTGCGGACGTTATTGGCGCTGTATGTGGTGGTAGACGTTAGTGCGGCGGAACGTTGATCGGACGGTTCACACTCACTCCATACCGAAAATCCAGTCAAACTTTGCATAGTCATCTGGCCGCACCTTCCTCGACACACCGTCGATGGGCACGCGATTCGCACGGCACACGGCTATTGTCCGGTCGTCGTATCCGTCGCCGGCGTGGTATGCGCCTGTGCCGCTACTGTCGATCACTCCGAATTTGGACGAGAGCCCGTTGCGCTCGACCATTTGCTTGAACACCGCTTCGGCTAACGGACTTCGACATATGTTGCCCAAACAGACGAACATGACGTTGATCTTGTTATGGCCATCTTCATCACCTGTCGTCCCGGCCATGTCGAATAACGTGGTCTTGCAGCAGGTGGAGTGATTGACATTTGACAGAGAGATGCAACGCACACGTGTTGTTGTTGATCTCTAATTCTGAAGGTCTCGGAAATGCTGCCGAAATCTCCGTCACGCCAAAACGCGGGGAAGCACAACCGGTGCTGGTACGTGATGCGAACAGGAAGAAAACATCCTGTTCACCAACACCACATCCCACTATTCGAGACCAGTATCGAACTCTTGAAGATGCTGCCGAGGCTGCAGAGATCTTCCCGAGTAAGAACGGGTGCGGTGCTTAGAACCAGAAGCGCCTCGTGTGCAACACGATTGCCAGCCGCACATCGGGCTGCTGCAAGCCCGCTCGCTTCGACGTCTCAATCTGTGAGCAGATCGCAAGGATGCCTGCATGTGCTGGGCCCCGCACAAACTCGTCATTTTGCAAGCGTTTCAAGCGCCACTGCTGGCGATGAGCGCAAGGCATTGCCCACCAAAGTGCTGATCGCAAACAGAGGAGAGATCGCCTGCCGTGTAATTCGAACATGTCAGCGATTGGGGATCCGAACGGTGGCCGTGTACAGTGAAGCAGACACCCGGTCTGCACATGCTCTGCTGGCAGACGAGGCATACTGTATCGGTCCTGCTCCTTCAGCAGAGTCGTATTTACAGATGGACCGTATCATCGAGGTGTGCAAGGCGTCGGGGGCGGAAATGGTCCATCCTGGGTACGGATTCCTGTCGGAGAATGCAGACTTTGCGAGTAAGCTGGACCAAGCCGGCATCAAATTTATCGGTCCACCAGAAGGTGCGATCGTCTCTATGGGCTCCAAGAGCGCTTCCAAGGAGATTATGACGGCCGCAGGCGTTCCTTGCGTTCCAGGCTATCACGGTCGCGACCAATCGGATGAAACACTTCAGCGAGAGGCAGAGAAGATTGGCGTTCCGATCCTGATCAAAGCGGTCAAGGGCGGCGGTGGAAAAGGTATGAAGATCGTCTCGAAGATGGAAGAGTTCACGGAACAGCTACAGAGCGCCAGACGCGAAGCTCTTACCTCATTCGGTGACGGCGACGTGCTGATCGAACGATACCTGACCAAGCCCCGACATGTCGAGGTTCAGATCGTATCCAGTGGTGCACCGTTCAACGAACATGTGGCCATCAGCACGCGTGACTGCTCCGTCCAGCGCAGACATCAGAAGATCATCGAAGAGGCGCCCGCTCCGCATCTGTCTGCAGAGGTGGAACGCGACCTGTGTGACAAGGCCACCGCAGCGGCACGAGCGGTGGGTTACGAAGGTGCAGGAACGGTGGAATTCATTTGGACGCCGACACAGGCGAGGCCTGGTTCTTGGAGTGCAACACACGTCTTCAGGTCGAACACCCCGTATCCGAGATGGTCAGTGGAATCGATCTGGTGCAGTGGCAGCTGGAGGTGGCAGCTGGCAATCCTCTTCCCTTGCGTCAAGAGCAGATCGGAAAGCGTGGCCACTCGTTTGAGGCACGTATATACGCAGAGGACACCCGCGCAAACTTCCTGCCCGACGTCGGTCATCTGAGCCACGTTGCCTTTCCTATCCCGACCACCGCCCTGCTTTCACCACCGCCACAAAGCTCTTCACGGTCCGACTCCGAAGCTGAAGGGCTAGCAAGCGTGCGCGTAGATACGGGTGTGGCCACCGGCGACGAAGTCAGCGTCTACTACGATCCTATGATCGCAAAGGTCATTGTCCATGGACGTGACCGTAAAGAAGCCCTGCGTCTTATGCGGGCAGCACTACAAGACACCCACATCGTCGGTCCAAAGACCAACGTGGAGTTCCTCACTCGGCTGTGCAAACACCACGCATTCATCGATGGCTCCGGCCTAGAAACCGGTTTCATCTCCAAATTCGCCAAAGACCTTCATCCCCCGCTTCGTGCCAGCGAGCCGCCTACGCAGCAGGCGGCCATCCAAGCTGCTCTGTACCTTGCACTGACCAGCGACGTACGTGCGATCTCAGCCGCATCGGCATGGCAAGCGCCAGAATTTGGCTCCTTCCGACTGTCCACCACCCAGCCGGCTGCGTCGACCTATCGGATACGAAGACGTGCAAAGCGTGGCGCCGGAGGCGAGGCTGCAGAAGGTGGTGAAGAAGCTCCTGCCGTATCCATCGTCACGGTGACGCGCGTCCAGCATCGTTTGAACCGATTCCAAGTCAGTATTGACGATGGCTCCGTGCAAGCCTTCGACGTGGGCTTGGCGCAGAACGGTCTTCATCTAAATGTTCAGCCGGTGTTGGGCGGATCGTCTACATTTAACCGCCCTTCCGGTCGTCAGGACGTAAAGATCGTTCGCAGGTCTGCGGCTCCATCTGGGCCGCCCTCTACGGCAACACGACTGGACCTCTTCGCGCACGGGGAGCACCACGAGTTGGACGTCGTTGCGCCTTCCTGGCTGGAAGAGGTGAAAGATGCAAAGTCGGCCGCAAAGGGCAGTGTGATCGCGCCCATGCCCAGCAAGGTGGTCGACGTGCGTGTGCAAGTCGGTCAACAGGTCGAGGAAGGCGATATCGTGGTCGTGTTGGAGGCGATGAAGACGGAACACACCTTACGCGCACCCAAGGCCGGAAAGGTGGCCCGGGTCACGGCAGAGAAGGGTGCAATGTGCGCAGAGGGAACGGAGCTTGTCATCTTTGAAGAAGAGGAAGGTGACGTAGAAGGCGCGGCAGAGTAAATGACAATGATATTGGCTGCTTTTCATTGATGCTGTCTTACATTTGTTTGTTGTCGATACTAGATCGACGGTAATTTGCAGACGACGATGTACGGAGCCATGATACCTGTATTAATGTCAGTCTACTGTCCACAGCTTACTTCTCTCTGTATCTCTTCTCTACTCACCTCCAAGGAAGAGCAGCTTACGCTCCGTGTCCAACGCCGAGTTTGTCATGCCGCTTGCCACATGGCCATCATCTTCAAAGATCTTGTCGACCTTCCATTTGTTGCCGTAGAACGAATCTTTGCCCAGATTCTTCGAGATACGGATGGTGAGCGAAGCTGCGACCGACTTCGAGTCCCGTGTTCCGAAGATCTTAAGCAGATCCAGCGGTTTGGGGAAGGCGGATACGACCAGGCTTCCATCCTGCACCATGTTGATGTTGTCCATCACGTAGCCCGTTTTGATGCGGTCCTTGACCGTCAGACTCTTGTCGGCCTGAATATCGTACACGGTCACATACTCCTCATTCGAGCTTGCCTTGTACAGCACGTTGGGCTCGAGAGCAGGATGCTGTAGCGCACCGGCGAGGCCATTGGCGTACATGATGTTCTTTTCGACGATCTTGCAGCCGTCTACGTCGCAATGTCCGATGCTAGACCGTGGAAGTAAGAAGTCAACCTTCTTCTGGAACCCGATCTTGACCGAATGGTCATTGCTGAAGTAGAACGAGTTAGGTCCGGTGGGAACCAGATTGTTGGGCGTGAAGATCTCGGGCGCGGCGTACGTGTGCAGATGGCGCATGACGTTGCTGCCCATCGTGGTTTCAAACAATTCTACGGTGGAGTTGGCTCCGACGGTCTGGGCGTCTGCTTGGACGCGGTGGTTGATCAAGAACAAACGCAGCTTTTCTGCGGCTTCGCCTTCACCGCCGCCACGTCCGTCCTCGCCCATGTACACGCCCATACCGTGCAGCATCAGAGTACCACGGCCGTCGTGACCGGCAAAGCCTTGCGGTCGAACCTTTGTGATCCGCGATGCGTACGGGCCGGATGCCTTGGTGTCGAGAATGGCAAATACTCTTGATCTGTTGCCTGCTCAGGGTGAAAGAGATCGGCGTTGGGCAGCCAGTTCCACTTGGCAGCCTGCGTGGAGCAGGTCATGTACAGTTGTCCGGACGGCTGATGAAGCCAACCATCCTCGCACGACTCCAACTCGTGTACCTGTTCGCAGTTGTCATTGTTGATGTACTCCACCGCGCGCAACAGGCCGAAGCGGGTGTTGAAGAGCGTGTGCATGTACGATTGATAGAAGAAGGCAAGCGCGGCGATAACCGCCACAGTAGCTGGCTTACCGTACGCCATTGTATCTGAACTCGCTCGGGCGGATGTGATGGTTCGAACGGAAGGATACCTACCCACAGGACACGCAACGCTCGCAGATCTTCTTGACGTTGAAGCACAGGCCAAGTGCCGCTTCCCCGCAAACCGGTAACAAATTCGCACAAAAGCCGTCCAGCGTGCACGGACAAAAAGGGAGACTTGTTAGAAGGTGTTCAACATATGATACAGATGGTCGGGTAGGAATACAGTTGCAATCTATGAGAAGCTCCAGATTTGGACCTGTTCGGCAAGGGGCGCTTGTTGGCCGTTGGACAGTTCTGCTCGGCATGTCGATGCCTCGAGAGATGGCTGAGAGACGCTGATGATGCGGTCAAATGCACTGGCCACCCATCGTATCACGCTGTTCGGAGAGCCGATGGATGTCGACGAAGCATCGCGGAGAATGTCCGACAGGGTGAGAGGTGCATGTTTATGGTCAGCTTCGAAACGCTTCCGTTTTCGATCTTTCCTCCCTGCCTGCCCTTCGTCGGGTATGCGTAGCGTCACCACCTTGCCAAGACCGCTGCAAAACTTTGTTCGAAATCTGGCCGTAAGACCGAAGGTGCATGAAAGATAAGCGCTCTCATTGCTTAACCGCCATACTTTCACACTACCATCTGCTCCTCCTGTGACGCAACGGCCGTCATCAAGGCTGACACTGTGCACAGAGCCGGTGTGTTCTTGTATTGTGCTGAGATGCCGTATGCGAAAGACGTCCGATTTTTGTGGTGAACCATCACTTTGTTCACGGTCTACCTTGAAGCAGAAGACGCTGTTGTCACGCGAACCGACCACAATGAAGTCGTCTTCGTAGCATAGACTTGTCAGCCGCTCAATGTTTAAGACCATGTCGTCGTTGAGTTCCTGCGCCTTATCCTTTCCTTTGAAATCTTTTGGTGGTAGGATCGCCATAGGGGAGAATCGAGGTGCGCTGGCAGAGCCAAAGGCGCTGAAAAGGGCTGGGCCAACGTCAAATTGCTGCAGTGCTACGGTCCACCCAGACGGGTACGTGTTCTTAACGTAAGCAACAGTGAGTTGCACGGCTTGGGTATCGTTCATAGAACGTGTCATGCGCATAGTGGCTGGCCACTGGCAACCATGGCCCCGTCGCGTCCCAATTGAGCGGATGACAGCCAACTCCGGCTGATATTGATAGAGTGCCATGTGAAAGTCGAGAGTGCATGTGGCCAAGAGAGAAGCGCACACAGCAAGCAGACGGATTTCGCTGGTCGCTTCGATAGAGCTGCAAGCCTCTTGACGGAATTTCTTGTGGACCTTGTCGAATGTAATGACCCGCAGAGTAGCGTCGGTGCAGGCCATGTAGATGAGCGTTTTTGACGAACGAATGCTGTGATTTTCTATTGCAATAGCTGTGGCAGCACACATGTTGTCCTTGTCGATCAGTGGCAACGATAGTCTAGCAACGGAACTGAGACACTTGCCGCCATCGCAGGTATTAGCTGGGTAAGCAAGCAGATGACCATCGCGTGCACTTGTAATTGGATCTCTGGAAGCTGTAAAGACGTGGTCATCCGAAGTTACGACCAACGTTTCTGGAACGTTTCTTGCTATTCTTGTCGTAAGATTCGGTTTAGTATCTGGTAGTGCCTCCAAAGTAGTATCTTGCACTTCGAGCGAATGAGCTGCGTAGTTTCCAGTCCGCCAATTGTGCGATACCTTGTATAGACTGTACCAATCGGTGTCTGCGTGTGGTTGTGCATCTGTCTCTTCGCTGTCTCCATCACAAAGATTGTCTGTCTTTCGCCTCTTGCTAGACCCACCACAACTTCGACCCACGACATCTACATCGGCCGTCGAGTTGATCAGGAAAGTCTGCTGGAACAGGGCTTTCCACAGCAGTGGATCTCGCCCTATTGATCGTAGCCTCCGACTGGTCTGTCTGATCCTCGCCAGATCACGTGCATCATCCAGATGCTCCAATATCCGTAGCAGCACCTCCGAAGATACGTCGGACAGCGTGATCGCCATCCGCTTTGGCTATTGGGGATGGAAGTCCTCAAGCGATTGGAAATTCTCGCCACTTATGATCGATTACGCATAACCCACGCTAGAGAATAGGAACGCGAGATTGTGTTGCTCTGTGAATGCGTATTGCGAACAAAGCCAACCAGAACAACACGTTAGTCCTGACGTCTGCTACTCATTGCAGGGGTTGCCAGTCCTACATGAGCTCGACAGATCCTGTTGGAGCTGCAATCGCATCGGTAGGATTGAACGATGAGCCGCTATCACAGAACACACACTCTTTGCATCATAGCACGCCCCTTGATGGCCTCGAAAATGGCACGTTAGAGGTGGAAGAGGCCGAGGAGCCGAGGAGCAAAGTGCGGACGAATTACGATGACAGTGATGAGGACGACGAGGAGGAGGGACCGGTTGTATTTGATGCCAAAGACATTGCTTTTGGGTCACATCCTGCAGAGAGCACTCCACACGTTTCGCCCAGCGCGAGAAGAGGTAGCTTAAGACATCAGCGAAGCGGGTCTGCTTCCTCGGCAACCGGAGATGCGATGGCCAGAGCCTCACTGGAGTCGATTGGATTCAGCTATCGAGATCACATCTTACCACTTAGTCTGAGTGGAGACGATGGTGACGACGGCGCTTACGAGGATGGCAATGACTCTGCATCGGGACGGCATCGAATCCCACCCGGCTTGCCAAGGCGAGCCAGTAGACTTGGCAAGGATGAGCGCAGGGTGGGCTTGATCGACGGTATCGCACTGACCGTCGGACTACAGATCGGCAGTGGAATCTTCTCTTCGCCTGGTATCGTCACGCTGAATACCGGCTCGATCGGTGCCAGTCTCTTGGTCTGGCTGGCCAGCGGCATCCTGGCCTGGACCGGTGCGAGCTCCTTTGCCGAGCTCGGTGCGGCCATACCGCTTAACGGAGGTGCACAAGCGTATCTTAACTATTCATTTGGTCCACTGAGTGGCTACCTATTCAGCTGGTCGGCAATCGTCTGTCTAAAACCGAGCTCGGCAGCGATCATGGCGACGATATTTGGTGAATATATCGCACGGGTGTTGTATCATACAACCAGCAAGGCAGCTGGGAATCCACACGAGCAAGGCCTACAAGGTATACCCGGATGGAGCATCAAGTTGATTGCCATACTGATCATATCACTGGTCACTGGCTTAAATGCCCTAAGCGCCCGCTTGGGCATGAGGGCGCAGATTCTCTTGACTTTCCTCAAGCTAGGCGCTCTGGTTGCCGTACCGGTTCTTGCCATCATCCAAGCAGCCAGAGGCAAGATGCCAGATGGATCAAAAACTGCTTTCAGCAGCTTCAGTGAGATGTTTGCCGGTTCTGCGTCCAACCCCAGCGCATATGCTTTGGCCTTGTACAGCGGTCTGTGGGCCTTTGACGGCTGGGACCAGGTCAGCTACGTGGCCGGAGAGATGAAGAACGTAACGCGCGATCTTCCCAGAGTCATCCACGTCAGCCTTGCCATTGTCGTGGCCATGTTCCTGTCGACGGTGGTGTCCTATTTTCTCGTTCTGCCGCCCAATCTGGTATCGCAGACGAACACGGTGGCCCTTGACTTTGGTTCAGCGGTGCTTGGGACGACGGGAGGGATTCTGTTTGCTCTGATCGTCGCTTTCTCCTGTTTCGGTGCCCTCAACGGTCAGGTGTACACCACAGCCCGCTTTGTGTATGCGGCTGCTAGGGAGGGGCATCTGCCGCGTATCTTTGGACGGATCAATTCGCGAACCCGAACCCCAATCTCTGCCTTGCTGCTGCAGTATACGCTGGTGTGCCTCTTCACCCTCGTCGGAAGCGGTTTTGCAAGCCTGGTGAACTTCTATGGCGTCTGTGCCTGGACATTCTACCTGGTCACCGTCTTGGGGCTGCTCTTTCTGCGTATCAACGAGCCTAACCTGGAACGACCATATCGCACCTGGCTCTCCACTCCGATTCTTTTCTCGGCCGTTGCCCTCTTCCTGCTCTGCATGCCGGTCTTTGCCGCGCCAGGCGAAGCACTTGCCGCCTTTGCTTCATCTCCGCCGGTGTACCGATGTACTATGCCACACAATCTGCAGCAAGAGACTCGATCGCCCGTATACCCGGTTTCTCGACTCTGGTCAAAGGCTTACGTCGCATGATGGGAAGTGAGGGTGATGTGGACGGCTTAGGGCGGGGGCGGTAGTGATGGTGCGGCGTTATTCGGTCGTCGAAGGGTGAGAAGACTGGCTAAGGGCGCCAACATGCCGTCACACGCCGCACCAGGACGGCTAGAGGATCTGCAAGAAGATGAGGAGGAGGGAGAAGAGGAAGAAGCTGTGGAGATGCTTCCACAGCGGGCTAGAGATCATGATGGCATTCGACACCTGTAACATTAAACAACAGACGATCATGCATATATACAACGATCTACTTCTGCTGTTGAGTAGGTGCGTTTCTACCTAGACGTTCCCACGTGCTCTTCACCTCGTCTGGGTCACGTAGGGCGGGATCCTGTCCCATGGCGCGATGGGCAATGATGCGAACCAGGCTGCGGGGCGTCAGACGCACGGCACCGAAGGTCATGAGATTGTTCATGTAGCCGGTAATGATCGTTGCTCGGTTTGCGTCGAGAGCCCGCAACGTGATCTCAATGCACTCCTTGCTGCTCATCATCGGCATCAGAACACCCTTGGCGTGCGCGCCACCCTTTGTCCAGATCTCCGTCTTGGTAGGGCCGGGGCAGCAGCAGACGATGGGCACCTTGGACTTCTGATTGCGTTGCTCTTGGTATACGGCCTCACTCAGAGACAAGATGAAGGCCTAAATTACATGAACGGTTAGCGATGATCAACATCTTTCTTTTCCTTCTTACGACTTACCTTGGATGCTGCATAGACGGCCATCGAAGGGATGGGCATGTAGGCGGCCGTCGAAGAGAGGTTGATGATACCGGCAAGACTATATTTGGACTGCTTCTGTTGCTCCTCAAGCCGTTTGTGCTGTTGCTTGACGCGAGGAAGCAGCAGGTAGAACAGCTCGGTGAATGTGACCATGTTGACGGCCATCAATCGCTGTAGCGCAGGGAAGTCCATCGACTCAAAGTTTCCACCCTCTGCGATTCCAGCGTTGTTGACGAAGAGTGCCAGGTCGTACTGCTTGGTCTGCTCGTTGAGCTTCTCTGCACTTCCTGCGGCCGACAGATCGGCGGTGATCACCTTGCATTCGACATATTCGTTGAGTTGCTTGGCCAACGCCTGCAGCTTCGCCTCGCTACGTGCGGTGATGATGATGTTGTGCGTCTGACGTTGGGCAATCTGACGTGCAAACTCTGCACCGAGACCCTCTGATGCTCCCGTAATCAGAGCCCAAGGCCGATCGTTCGATGATAGCGTGGTAGATGACATCTTGATGTATGATGATGGAGGAGATCGTGTGGCGACCGCTCGACATCTTCGTTCATTTATATACCCTTCCACGCCTCTCCTCCGCCATCCTGTCGAAAGTTTCTGGTTTTACACTCGCCGAGCTCGGTGAGAAAGTTTTAGAGCAACTAGGTGGAGCAAGACGACACACTCCCACCGCCCCGTAGGGTTTCACACATTTCCTCGTGTTCGGAATTCGGCGTGTGGGGAACTAGTCTGAAAGACTCCTATCAATTTCTAGTCGGTATTTTAGCTTTACGCTGAATGGTATTCGCGATTGTGTGTCAAGATTGGCGCTAATGAGATTCGCGTTTCCTTATCTGCTTTTTGACCAGCCACGAGTGCGATGGCGACAGAGGAGAAGTCGGAGAAGAGCGATGATGACGCCTTGCAAGACTACATACTACTGGTGCTATCTGACTCAAACCTGCCGACCGGTTAGTGGGGACGTCAGATGTCTGCCATCGTCATTACGCTGACCTAGATTCAACACAGGTGGTTTTGTCGCCTCGGCCGGCTTAGAGTCCTTTTGGGCACACGGTCTACTAGCACGCCAAGATCATGGTGAAAATTCGTCCGTTCAATTAGTAGCCTTCATTCATTCGGCCGTCACCACCTATGCGCACACTATAGCAGGCTACTTGCTGGACGTGTACAGATGTACCACCGATTTTATCAAACGCCATGCCGCAAGCGAGGGAGTGGAGACAACGTTGAACCAAATCAAGAATTTGGATCAGGCTCTGCATGCCATGACGCTCAATCACGTTGCACAGCGTGCGAGTAAGGCGCAGGGCGTAGCACTGTTGACCTTGTACGCCAAGTCATTCGCACGGCCAAACGAACCGGCGGGCGTCAGTAAGCTCTTGCAAGAGATGAAGAAGCGGATTCGTGCCGGCTCCATGCATGGTCATTTGGCCGTTTGCTGGGCCGTGTTTATGGCGGCAGTGGGTGTGGAAGGTGGCGAACGTGCTTTGGCCATGCATCTCTTTTTGCAAGCACGCTCTATCTTGTCGGCTGCTGTCCGCTTGAACGTGGTCGGGCCGTATCAGTCGCACAGGCTACTTGCGTTCGATATCAAGGACGTCATCGCAGACGTCATTCGTCACACTCGTTCGCACTCTTCTGGCCTTCTCGATGTAGATGATTACGCACTTGCGCCGTTGAATACCCCAAACGACTTCGCATGGACGTGGCAGGATGACGGCGCTTGGAAATCGGCGTACAATGCCGCTCCAAAGTCTCGGTGGCCCCTAGGTGATCTGCTGCAAGCCCGACACGATCAGCTTCATTCGCGCTTGTTCAACAGTTAGCCTCACCGTCGAAGTGTAAGGCAGCAATCTCATCGACCCACTTGAGGAGGGAGAACGACTGCATAAACCCCTTTTCGCTTCCTCCCAATTCACCTTCCATGCATGTCGGGGCTAAGACCCCACCCGCATCACCTATACACTCTGAAGTTTATATGCTTCATCGCAGGGTGACGTAAAAGAAGACGTCTACTTCATCTTCAAGTTAAAGGGTCTATGTCGATCAGCAGAAGTGTTCCAGAAGCGAGTGTCACACCATCTATACAGTAGTTTGGCAATTCGATGTATCTCTATGCCGTCAGTTGCACTGAGTAAAGAGAGCTCAGCAATGTCGAACAAGTCTTCACATCGCATCGCGGCGAGAGGACGCCAAATCCAGCATGGCGGTGCGCATTTTGCTATTGCTCTGTTTTGGCTGCTTAGCGGCCGATGAGGCAAGCTGTACGGGGATGTACGTAGGCCAAAATCAGGATCTTATGACGCCTTCCACTGTGTCCCTGTTTGTCGTATGCGATGCATCTCGTCATTCGGGTCTTCATGTTTGTCGGTGCAAAAGGCGAGGCACACACACACACACACACACACACTTGATGCCGGCGTTTGTCATGCATTCTTGAGCATGTCTTGCGCACCACTACCATATTCCTCCTCCTAGCATCATTGCCAAGGTACAATGCGCTTGAGCTTTCTTTTTGTATCTCTGATTGCTTTGGCCTTACTTGGCCCTACGGTGAGCGCAGCAGGCTATCCTGCAGAGAAAGTTGACCTGCATGCCGCCGACCAGCTGCAGGAATCTGTGGTTCAAGGCAATGCAGCTCTGAAGAAACACTTTCGGGATCAATTGCCCACCACCAAGAGCGAGCGAGTGAATTACCATGACGAAGCGCTAAGATTGTCGAAAGGAAGGACGCCACTCAACAAGGGGCTTCGTCAGGCTGGCATAGACGGCGCGTCGAAAGCAAAAGCAGACATGGCTGTTGAGTGGAGCGATGGCCACTACGGCCGTGCAGTCCACGAGGGTCTACACATCATGACAAGACCGTTGAAAGGTACACTGTACTCTATGGGTAGCTCGATGCGCGATGCGACAACGGAAATGAAGCATTCCAAGCTTGCCCAAGTTTTCATTCCAGGCCTTAGTAAGAAAGGCCAATTGCATGAAATCAACAATCGCTTGAAAGAGAAGCACAGCGAGAAAGTGGAATGGCGACAGGCGAAGATCGATAAGTTATCGCACGGTGAGCAGAGTCGTAGTGCTCCAGCCCAAGAGAAAGGCCACGGTGCGCCAGTGTCGCCTGCCTCAGCAAATGGTGCGACTGCATCCTCTCTGCCAAAGTCGGCAGAGAGCTTACATGGACCAACCTCTAGCAGCCAGAAGCACGTCGCTGATCCTCCCATGTAGGCAAAACACCTCGACTTTGCAGAGTATGACGTGATGGTTTTGTAGAGTCCCATCCTTTTCAATACAATTCTGTTCCGCGCCTCCTCCCGATTTCAAAGCAAACTTGGCAATGAACGATAATACGTTCCTCCTTGTAGTTGCAATATGTACTGCATTAAAGCTTTGTAGCGACTATGATGACAAGTCTGGCTTACTCTGATCTGGAGGGGCGTTGATGTTGAAATACACATGGGAACTACCCCCGGGAGGGGGGGGGGGGTTGGTCAGTTAGGCACATGTGAAGTGCACCGCCTTTGAAAATACCAATCAAGAGCTCATATACGCCATCATCAGCGCCCCCGTCTGTTCGGGGCAATGAAAAGCGCGGCGACGCTCATCGCCTTCACCGCTTTGTGTGAGACTATCTCTTATTCTTGAGGAGAGCTACTTAATGGGCATCATTGACACGGGCCCTTTCTCTCCTTACACATGCCACAGCAGGCCTTTGCTTTGCCAAATGCGTTCTCCGGTGGTCTCCGCGATGCTCCTCAATCTGTCTCTCATCAATTGTGTGCTTACAATTGTAGGAGCTGGGCTTTTTGGAGATTTCGGCGTTATCGCCGGCAAACCAGCCACCCCTGAGGAGGTCCAAAAGTTTCACAATGACGCAAACGCATTTGCAGGACAGCGACAAGAGGCAAATAAAGCCGTGTTCGCAGAGACTTTAAAGAGTGCATGGCAAGCGAAGCGCAAGATCAGGCAGGACTTGGGTAATAGGCAATTTGCAAGTGCGGGCAAGGATGTCTTACGCTTCATAAAGCAGCCTTCGGTGGGGCTGGTGAACTATGCTCGCAACACTCTGACCAATCTTTCATCGGATATTAAACATTCGGCGCCTGGACGGCTGTTCGCAAAACCTTTGGCGACGCAGAGCGACTTACATTCAGCGAGATTAAAATTGCTTGACAAGCACATCAAAGAAAGCGACAAGCTTGAACGGCAAATGCAGAAGTTGGGTAATCAGCACGGCCTGAGGACACTTGTATGAAATCGTACGAGCCGTGGCTAATGAACTTGCGCCTGTTACACGTCTTTGGATTTGATTTATCGCACGAGGGGCGTTCGGGGGCTTCTGTTGGCAGAAAGATGGACGTCAACGAGTGGTGGACCAAAAAAGGTCTATGTACGAGTCGATCTGTCTTTCCACATTGCGAATATTCGGTATTGAGAGTTGTTTTGCAGGCAGTAGATGCTGCTAAGAAGGGGAGCATGGTAAGTATCAGTCCGTACGAGTGACAGGAAGTGGCGCTCACGTCTGTCTGCGGTCTCCCCAGTCTGTGTGCTCTCATACAATGTGGCGTGGCCCTACTTTCGCCAACGGGAAACGATGCAAAAGTTGCAGAGGCTGCCGGTCGGAAAGGCAAGACGCCTGCACATCAACCATCAGTCTCGCATTCGACTACGACAGGGAGCTCTGCAGGCCCTTCCGGAGCAAGGAAGACGCTCGGTGACTTTCTCGGAATGTCGGCCTCCGACGGTGCAAGATCACGAGGTGCATACCGTTCGGGTAGCAAAAAGGGTAAGACCGACTTGCTTCCACAAAAGAAAGCGCCTCTACTCCAGATTGGAACGCCAACAGCTGTGAGGTCCAGGTGCTGAATTTCAACAAGAACATGAGAGATTTGCGAGATAGGCAAACAGAGTTCGCAGCCACGAGAGAGAGGATCAAGCAGAAGAAAGCAACGGGTGTGCTCGACGAGATGAACAAGCATGGATTGAGGCAGCTGATCAAGGAAAAAGCAACCGAGATGAAAGGCGAAAGGGAGACATTCAAGGTTACGACGATGAAGGATGCCAAGAAGCTGGCAAAGGCAGCGGGAACATTCGACAATCAATTCTTGGATAGAGCGAGGTATGAGCATGCTATGGAGGAGCCCATGAGGTGGAACCTGAAGAAGCCTTCGAGGGCAGAAGTTCTCGTGCAGGGGCGCTCTAGAGCACAACGATGGGCTGTTGAAGGGCCGAAAGTGGCCGAAGCGGTTGATCGCGGCTCAAAACGACATTCTCCTAAGACTGGAATCGCATCTATGTCGCCTCAAAACGCAGCTGCGGCTCGTATTGCTTCGAACGCTCGAAAGTACGTCTCACCATTTGCCGAAGGTAAAGGTTCACGAGCTACGTCTATGGACAGCACACATGGACGAGCACCTGTCGAGCATGCTCCGCTGCAGATCCACGAAACGACGCTATCTGATGGATGGGCGTACCGTAGGCGACACAGAACCTACTCTGAAGAATCTGTCAACGGCCCGGCTAGATCGGTCTCGCCCACTTCTTCACAATTCAGGACACCAATGCCATCTCCCGACGGTCAATCTCCGCCGTTCGCTTCGCCGGTTCTCCGACCGACGAAATCAGAGCCTAGTACGCCCAAGAGGCAGCTCTTGGAGAAGCATTCTGTATGATGAACTTGCAAGTCATCAATCAATCTTTGCTGCCTTCTTGATTGTAAGCCACAAGAGCTAGCCGTAGGCATTGTCGCGAATTAAGGTTTAGCGTGTGGAGGCAATCAGTCTTCATATTGTCTGATCTTCCGTCTTCTTGCAAAGCATTCAACACAGTCATACCATGTCGGCATCGCACGCCCAGCTCATTACGCCAACGGGTCAGCGGATCAAAGTTCCCACAGGAATCTTTATCAACAACGAATTCCGACCGGCATGCAAGGGAGACACGCTGGACACCGTCTATCCGGCGACCGGCGAGGTGTTGTGCAGTGTGGCACGGGGAAGCAAGCAGGATGTTGATCAAGCGGTGGCTGCGGCCAGACAGGCGTACAAGACAGTCTGGGGACGAAAGGTGACACCACAGACGCGCACCGCCGCACTGTACCGATGGGGTGAATTGATGGAAAAGCATGCCGAAGAGCTCGGTGCGTTGGAGGCGCTGGACAACGGTAAGCCTCGATGGATGGCCACGACGATGGACGTGGCCGACGCAGCGGCCTGCTTCAAGTACTACGCAGGTCTGGCCGACAAGATCGAAGGCCGAACGATGGAGTTGGACGACTCGAACAAGTTCGCATTCACCCGCGTCGAGCCGATCGGCGTGTGTGGCTGCATCATTCCGTGGAACTATCCGATCATGATGATGGCCTGGAAGCTGGGTCCGGCGTTGGCAGCAGGCAACACAGTGGTGCTCAAGCCTGCTGAACAAACACCCCTTTCGGCCCTTCGATTGGCCGAGCTGAGCGTCGAAGCAGGCTTCCCACCGGGCGTGATCAACATCGTCAATGGCCTGGGTCCTGACGTCGGTGCTGCGATCGCCGAACACCCAGACATCGACAAAGTGGCGTTTACAGGCAGTACGGTGACCGGACGAAAAGTAATGGAGGCGGCTGCAAAGACCAATCTGAAGAAGGTCACGCTGGAGTTGGGTGGCAAATCGCCTGTTCTGGTGTTCAACGACGTGGACATGGACAAAGCAATTCCATGGGTTGCACTTGCCCTGCTGTTCAACATGGGCCAGGATTGTACGGCAGGATCACGTTTGTTCGTACAGAGCGGCATTCATGACGCCTTTGTCGCACGGCTGGTAGAGGCATTCAAGCAGCACGTCGTAGGCGATCCATTCTCCGACGACACCTTTCAAGGACCGCAGATCACCCGCGCGCAACAGCAGAAGATCTTGGCCTACATCGAATCGGGCAAGCAGCAGGGCGCAAAGGTAGAGGTTGGCGGTGGTACGTGGCAGGGCGAAGGATCGGACGACAGGTTTGCCAACGGCTTCTTCGTCGAACCAACCATCTTCTCAGGATGCAAGAAAGGCATGAAGATCGTCGACGAAGAGATTTTCGGACCGGTTTTGGCGGTGGCAAAGTTTGATTCGGAAGAAGAGGCAATCGCCTTGGCCAACGACACGCTGTACGGCCTTGGAGCCGGTGTCTTTTCAAGCGATGCGGCACGTTGTATGCGTGTCTCCGCCGCCATCCAGGCCGGCACGGTATGGGTGAACAGCTACGCCCTACTGAGCAACGCCGTACCGTTTGGCGGTATGAAGCAGTCGGGCTACGGTCGTGAACTGGGCATCGAGGCCGTTCGAGAATACACACAGACCAAAGCCGTTCACTGGAACATCAACGAAACGTTAGAATGGCCACTGAAGGGCTGAATAAGGTAGAGTGTATCACAATGTGCATTAATGTACCTCTCTATCATGCTGACGCCAGTAAGCGTTCGAGTGCCTTGTCCGTTCTGTAGTTGCTCTTCTCCAACGCCTTGATCACGTCCGAACGCGAGAAGCCCATCGAACAGAGTTGTTTTACCGGTCCGGCGTCGTCAGGCAGCGCTTTGCCGGACTCGGCTGCCGTCGGTCGTGGAGGTGTGGCAGGAATTGCGGTGGCCGGTGCGGCAGGCTGTTGGAAGCCACCGCTGAACGGACTGTTGCTTTGAGGGGGAGTGCGACCGGTAGAGATTGCCTCTGCGGGAATGAACGCGTCTTCGAAGCTGAAGCCAGAGTTGGTGTTGGAATCACCTGCTGCAGCATTTGTCGTTGTCACGTTCTTGTTGCTGGCATCGCCGGCAAAGGCATCGTCAAAAGCAGAGTCGAAGCCGGAAAACGCATTGTTGCCAGCAACGGCCGAAGATGCGGTATTCTGCTCGACACCTTTGCCCTTTGGCGATGCTCCGTTCACCGTGGCGAAAGAGGGAACAAAGTCAAAGCCGTCCGCCTCTCCGCCAAATGTATCATCGAAGCCACTGACGGCTGACGTAGTGGTCATATTGCCAATATCTGCGCCAGCTGCAGGTGTGGCGCCAAGGTCCTCGAAAGCGGCGTCAAAGTCATCCAGAGCGGCGGCTGGAGCAGGTGCTGCGGATGTATTGGCAGTGGCCGCGCCTGCAAAGGGCCCGGCGTTGAAGGTATTGGAGCTTAGCGAAGTCGCTGCTCGCGACGGGACAGCAGGCGGAGCACGCCTTGCTTTCGCTGCTGATGGTGCGGCGAATGGGCTGGACGCGGCCAACGCATTTGCTTCTGCGCCGCCTTCTTGTGCGATAGCAGAGCGGTCATGCCCTTCCAAAGGCAAATCTGTGGCGCTTCTTGCGGCGTGGAAGGGTGTGTCTGTCGTGGAGGTGACGGAGGACTCGTCGTGCGCATTTCCTGAATCTTGAGCGTCGTGGAAAGCGTCAACGGCGCCTTCTGAGTCTCCTGAGCCTCTGGTAGCTCCTTCAATACCGCTGGAGGCAAGCGTAATGGGAGCAGAAGCAGTTGGAGCGGCAATGGGCGCTTTGGAGGTTAACGATTCGTCAGCGATGGCTGGGAAGCGTTCCGAGACGGGCTCGACGGTGCCCTGCTCGACATTGTCGAGCGGCGATTTCCCATCTCCAATCTCATCAGGACTGCCAGTGAAGCGGTGTGCTGCTCCTTCAACATCCTCCGGTCCCTCCTCCTCGTCGGAGCTGTCGGCTGTACTATCTGCCACATGCGTTTCCTGCTCGACTTCCTTGCCTTTCTCTTGTGCAGTAATGTCAGGATGCACATCTGCTCCAGAAGCCACTTGGTCCGCTGTCGGCGCAGGGGCAGCTGCTGTAATACTGTCCGATGAATGCTTCTCGTTGTCTTCTTCTGGCTGGCTCGTCAGCACGTCTTTATTTGCTTGGGCAATGTCTTCTGTCGGCTCGTAGGTTTTGGCATCATTGACACCCTCAGCAGGCGCATCGAGATCGGCAAAAGCATCGTCAAACGACTGGTTGACGTTTCCGCCCCCAGGCACGTCCAGACTGCCGCTTTTTGCAGATTGCACATTGGCATCCAGTGCTTGCTTGCCAAAGTCGTCGTCAAAAGCCTCACTTGCATCTGTGGTAGGGTTGACTGCAGCAGCATGAGGGGCAATGCCGAATGGATCAGCCTGTTCGGCTGTCGCTGGCAGGTCAGTGATCGTTTTTGGACTCTCTTTTCCCCCTTGCTCGTGATGCAAAGCTGCGGCACCCAGACCTGCGCCCACCAATCCAGCAGCTCCGCCAACAGCAAAGGCACCAGAGGGCGAGCTTACCCGATCGAACGGGTTGTTGCTTCGTACGCTGGCTGCGGGGCTTTGCGCAGCTATGGGCAGCATCGAAGTTGGTGGCGAGGTGACGGGCACCTCTCCATGAGCGGCGTGCTCGTCTGTTGCGTCTCGGGATCCAGGATTGTCTATTCCGGTCGTCTCTCCAATAGGCGTCTGCGTTTGAACTGAAGTCAACTCGTCTTTAGCCTTGGTCAAATCAGTCTCGCTCTGTGTCAATTGTTTCTTGCCGATGGCCAGCAGACCTTTTTGTTGCCGAGCGTCCTTTTTGAGCTTCTCAATCTCTGTCCTGACCGCCTCTTTCTCTTTGGTCAGCTCTCCTACCTGACGTTTCATTGAGCGCACATCCTCGCGATCCTTCATCAGAGCTTGCTCGATTTCATCCTTCTCTGCGCGCAGCCGACTCAGCTCGCTCTCTTCCCGCACAGATTCCTCGCGCAACGTTCTCAGCTCAGCGGCTTGCGCAGTCTGTCTTTGTTGAAGAGCTTTCACAGCCTCTGATTCGGTTTGATGACGCATTCGAACGGTCTCGAGACGTGTCCTGACGTCTTCGATCGAGTCAGCATCCGCGGCAACTGAACGACTTAGCTCGCTCTTGCTCTGTTGCAGATTCGTCAAGCTCTTTTGTGTGCTGTCCAGAGCGTTGCGCGTGTTAGCTTCTTCGATGCTGCCATCTCCGAAAGGTTGAGCAGCACGGATGCCAGTCGCTGTACCGCTACTTGCTCCAGTTGGGGTTGGCGAAAGCGCCGTTGTGCGGGAGGATGGCGAAAGTACAGATGACGCGGCTGGAATGGCAGATGGCGGTGCATTGCTGGACATGAAGTCATCGTCGAACGCACTGTCGAACGCACCACGAACGGGAGCAGCAGCCGGTGGTGGTGAGCTGACGGGAGCTGGTGAAACCACAGTTCTTGACGTTGTTTGCGAAGCTGGACCAGTGGCGGCAAAGGTTGGTTTTGCAAAGGCAGAGGCTGTTGAGATGGGGACATCGATGTCGTCGTCCATCAGAGAGAACAGGTCCCGCTGGGTGTCTGTTTCCTGCGGATTGACAGCTTGCGGAAGAGCTTGTCCCCGTAAGCTGGGTGGAATCAGATTGGCTGGTAGCTCCTGTGGCAAATCACTGCCGGTCAACTTCAGGTTGATCAGATGCATTGCAACAGCAAACTCGTCCCTTGTCAATGTGCCAGACTGGGTCACATCTGAAAGATCCCAAACATGGGCCAGCGTGGCCTCGTTCAGGCCACTCTGCATGAAGAAAGGTACTGCGGCCTGTCCTTCAAGGATACCTTTGTTGCCTTGGTCAAGACCATCGAAGAACTGATCGGCCTTGGCCTTGTCAACTGGTGAGACTGCCCATGCGGTCGAGGAGGGGGCAGACATGCTGCCAGCACCGAACAAGCCTGTCCGTTGCGGCTGCAGCATAGACGGAGATCGAAGCGCAGAGGTCGGGGTAGGGCTTCCCGGCACAGCGTTGCTTTGGCCCGTCATCTGTCGGGCAAGGAACGTACTGCCGCCTCCGCCGATCGATCCGCCAGTTGGCTGAGAACGGAGAGGACTGCCTGGCATGGCAGCCATTTTTGTTGCGCCACCACTCGACGATGCTCTCTCGTACAGTCCGGCCGGTAAAGTGGCCGGTATCGTGGTCAAAGTGCCATTCATCGTACTTTGTATGAAATGCATGCCGATAATGAAATCGGTCAAATCCAGGCGACCCCGTGCTTTGGTGTCTGCCAGATTCCAAATGGCACCCAGCTTGTCGAAGGGAAGCTTGGACTTTACGAAAATCTCCTTGGCCTTCTCGCCGTCCAAGAGACCTCCCTGAGGTCCAGCTCCGACGAAGATGCGCGTGTACCTGGCACGATCTTCTGGTCGAATCTCTGCGGCATTGGCTGAGGGTGTCGGTGTTCCACCGGTGATCTGTGCAGACTGCAGAAGTGTAGAAGAAGAACGGCTCGGGGTGGACAGAGAGGCGGCAGCTAGATGGGGTGGTAGGGCAACACCTTTAAACGTGGGCAGAGGACCCGGCTGGGTCAGTAGATCATCCGTGACCACCTTGCCACTTTGCGCATGGCCGATAAGACGTAAGGCGATGCTGAAGTGCGCAGGGGTGAGAAACCCGTTGTTATCACGATCGGCCAACGTCCAAATCGTACCCAGCACGGCAGAAGGCAATCCAGACAGGGCAAAAAACGAAACGGCGGAATTGCCCGACACCACGCCGGTACTCTGCGGATCGGCAAGAGCAAAGAAGTGGCCATAAGCGCCCCTCTCGCTTGGCGTCAGCTGAATAGAAGCAGACATGCTGTCCGACAACGGCGGAATGGATGGTTGGCCTGTTGGAAGACCTATTCGACGTTCGGGAAACCACCGTGCGCGTAGTGTTCAGTGCTCCAGTGCAGCCTTTTGATCGATTTGCGCGCAAAACTGCAGCGTAACAAGTCGAAGGAAGCTGTACCGCGTGTGGAGCGACGATGGCCGATCCAAATCCATCTGCTTCTTTACGATCAGACCCCAGGTTCATCCGTTTGCGTTAGCGCGCTTAGACTGTACGCACGAGCCAGATGCGACAAAGCGGTATGCCCATCATCATCATGTCTGCTGCCGCGTAGGATGGCGGCCAGGCGAATCACTTCTGTAATTCCTCGGCTTACAGCACCACAGGTCATCAAAGGAGAGACACTACCGGCCTTTAGTCAGATATGTCGGCTCGAAAGAGGTGGCAACAGCCCATCGTCCGAAGCACCGCGACAATTTCATGAGTTGCTAGAAGAAGGGGAGGTAGATGGCTTCGAGGCTATATGCACAGACGCACGCTCAAAACGATTGGTGTTCCTTGGAGAACAACACCAGCAGCCCAAGGTTCTCTCAGCGCAGATGCAGGTTCTGTACAGGCTCTTGAAGGATCGGCCAGAGACGGAAAGGGAAGGTGCATGTCGTGTTCGAGCAATGGTCATTGTCAGACCAGCCATTTCTCGATCGTCTCAATCGTACCAGTGACGTAGAGGAGATTGGGAAGGTCATCGCAGAAGTAGAGAGTGACCAGCAGGATGCAAGAACGTCGGAAGGCTTTTTCTTGAGCCACTACGCCATGCTGCTGAGGCTGGTTCGCGAGATGCACGGTCACGTTTGGGCGGGATTCCCTCCTCGGGAATGGGCACGTCTGGTTGCCAAGGGAGATGGTGATGTATTTGGAGCCGTACAGCAACTCGATGCAAACAGATACACAGAGACCAAAGACCTATGTGACGACTGCATTCCACCCATGCCCAAGGCGTCCTACGATTCGGCTGCCAATGTATCGTGGGCGCACCGCAGCTACCTGAAAGGCATGTTTTCTCCAGATCGTAGACCTCATATTCCCGAACAGGCTCTGGTGGACAAATCGCCCGGTCCGGCTGCCGAGCACTCCGGCTTCACCGTAGCACAAGCCTTGAAGGATTCATTCTTTGCACATACAATCAATACACTCCTGCGTCGAGAATCAAGCAGCGTGGTGATCGGCGTCTGCGGGCTAGGACATTGCGAGTGGTCATTTGGTGCGCCTGAACGAGTGGCTGGTGTTGAACCATATATCATCATTACCAAGCCCGTTGATTCACCGGTCTGGCCAATAACGGACAAGACGCACGAGCAAAGGCTTAGCACTGAGTGGCACAGAAGGCAGGCGGACGCAATCCTGCTGTACGAATGGATAGATTAATGATTTGTAGAAAGTACAATATGTATGTAAGTAATTAACCACGACGATCGTCAGACCGACCTCTATTTGCTTACTGCCGCCTTACCACCACGTCGTACGATGTGCTTCAGAGGCTCGAAGCAGAGACGGGCAAAAGGGGCGGTAAGTGCGAAGCATGCTGCCAGTCGAACGGGAAGTAAGATCTTGACGATGGCGTACGCGGCCACTGCATTGGCAAATGTTCCTGCTAATGATTGCGCCTTGAGCGAGCTCGATGCATCGGTGTTGACCTTGCTGCCCTCCTCGAAACCGAACCATCCCTTGCGTCGACCGTAACGTTCAGCGCGTTGCATGCCTTCGTCGATGTATGCGCGCAACCAAACGCGTGCCTTGTGAACGTACCCGTCTTCCTGCACCATCCTTCCGTCCTCCGTCGAAGCGTCTAGAAGCCAACCCATCACCTGATCTCCCACTCCGAGCAAGCCAAGAATGTAGAAGAGCAACACCACAGGGACGATGGCAGTGAGCTCGTGCAATATCAGGAACGATGCGACCATGCTTGCTGGATCGCTGCCGTTCCTCTGCGCCAGGTCACGCACGCGATCCAAAGAACGTTTCATGGCCGAGGGCTGGCTCAGCTTCTTGTCGTCGCCTGCAAGCCACTCGACATTCGCAACGTCCGACTGCGGCCAGAAGGATTTCAAGACGCTTGGTAGTCGCGGCCGATTTGCCCCGTCGACGCCGTAGTTTTCTAGAAGTGCTACGATCACACGAGGCACGGCAATTGCTGTGCCGTTTAGGGTATGCACAAAGCGAGTGGTCTCCTGCAATCCCTCAGCAATCTTGTCTACACCTGTGGCCTGTGACTTGATGTGCAATCGCTTTGCTTGATAGTCGGTGCAATTGGACGCCGACGAGATCTCGCCCCACGATCCTCGACCGGGCATCCACGCTTCGACGTCGAATTTGCGATAAGCACTGGCTCCCAGCTCTTCGGTCGGCATGTCCAACACACGATAGGGTAGACCCAGACCATTGACCACCTCCTTCTGAAAGGCCACAAGTCGTTCAAGCCACTTTTCGCTCTCACTCGATCGACAGGCGACGAAGAGCTCCACTTTGGTGAATTGATGGACTCTGTATAGGCCACGAGACTCCTGTCCACGAGCGCCTGCCTCTGCACGAAAGGCGTGAGACGAGGCCAACATCTGAAGCGGGAGATCTTCGGATTTAAACGTAGCCCCAGCAAGCAAACCGGCCAACGCAATCTCCGATGTGGCCGCCAGAGCCAGATCGGACGGGTCCTCCTTCTCCGTATTTTTGCCATCTGCGGTGATCCAATACGTCTGACCAGCCTCGTCTTCTCGAGGAGCAAATCCGGTACGTGAAAGAATGTCTCGCTTGACCACATCGGGCACGCAAACAGATGTAAAACCATGCTGGACTCCCTTTGCTATTGCGTAGTTGACCAATGCATGTTCTAGATTGGCCAATGGACCAACGAGAAAGGGCCATGAGGGTCCTGTGACCGTATTGGAGACTGTAGCATCGAACCAGCCGAGCTTGTTGGTGATCTCGACGTGATCTTGCGCGGTGAGCGGAGCGGCACGTTCCACGTCATTAATCTCAGCCAGCGTCTTTCCCTTGGACTCGGGCTTAAGACATGATCGTATTGCTTCAGGTACCAGATCCAGGTCACCTCCGAAGTCGCTCAAGATGGCTTGTCTCATATCACCCGATCGTACCGCGCCAGATGTAAGGTTGGGAAGCAATGCCCAAATCGTGTTGTACTCCGCCGTCTCTGCTTTGACCTCGTGCTCTTGCTTGGTATACTTCAGCTTTTGAGCGTCGGCAATCATTGTCTTGAGATCTACTTGCTTCTTCGTCTTCTCTTCACCATCCAGCTTTCCCAACTCCCTGGAATACTCTTCGATGGAATCGCTGATTTGCCTTTGCTTCTGCTGAATGATGCTCGCCTTGTTGTTCTCAGCTAGGATCAGATCCCGTAACTCCTTCAGCCGGATCGCATGCTGATCCTTGAACGCTCCTTTACGCCGCTTCGAGTTGTCCAACCACGTGTCAACATCCTCGTCCCTCACCAGCAAGCTTGTCTTTAATGCAGAAGAGTCCGCAGACGTGTAATGGGTGCTGGGAGTCCGCTGGCGCGAGCCACGCCTGCTGCACCGGCGGCCGCCTTTGTAGAGGCAGTACGCGCTATCATGACTGCCTTGAGCTGAGTAGGAACACCTGTGAACGACCCCTTCAGAGCCAGCATCGTATCTCCGCCGCCAGATCTGCTTCTACTCTCCTTTCATGGGTAGAGTGGAGTTCAGGAAGGTGAATGCGAATCTTTCTTTATTTTATGCAAGGTCAAGCCACAACCAAATATGCGCTAAAGATGAATCTTTATGCACAGCTGATCTAAGCACCAGATCGACGTTCAGCATTGGATGACGGTATGATTTGTCAAGTGAATTACAAGATGGGATGTGGTCATCGTGCCGCACGTTCAGCGACGGTAGTAGTGAATCTCCTCCTTTTCGCGTCCGCGCATGAATTCCGGCTCGGAGCCACGGTGGTAGATGTCGGTCCACAGCTCCTTCACGTCCGGCTCAGGACTCTGCTTGGCCTCTTCGACCGCTTGATCGACCTCCTCCTTTGCGCTCTTGTCCACCTTCTTGAGCGAAGCCTCGTCGACGACGCCCCACTCGAGCATCTTTGTCTTGAGACCTTGAATGGGGTCGCTGGAGGAACGCATGCTTGCGATCTCCTCACGGGTTCTATAGGTGGTTCCCGGGTCGGAGAGCGAGTGACCGCCGTAACGGTAGGTGACCAGCTCCAACAGTAGAGGGCCATTTCCGGCAACGGTGTACTTGGAAGCGTACGTTGTTGCCTGATGAACAGCCAACACGTCCATGGCGTTGACTTGGATACCGGGAATGACATCACCACGGGTGTAGTATTGGGTGTTCATACTACTGCGTTCTGCGCTCGTTCCCATTCCGTATTTGTTGTTCTCGCACACGAACACGCACGGCAGCTTCCACAGTGCGGCCATGTTGTACGCCTCAAACACTTGACCTTGGTTGGAAGCGCCGTCTCCGTACATGGCAAACGTCGCGTCTTGCGTTCCGAGGTACTGTTGAGCAAAGGCCAGACCGGCACCGACGGGCACCTGGGCACCCACAATTCCGTTACCGCCGAAGAAGGTGGGCGTAAACATGTGCATGGATCCACCCTTGCCTTGGAGATACCTGCGGTACGGCCAAAGAGTTCGGCCATGACGCTCTTGATTGTTCCACCTCGTTGGACGGTGAAGGGATGGCAGCGGTATGCCGTGATAAGCTTGTCCGAGGGCTTCATGCCGGACTCCATGCCGACGGCAACGGCCTCTTGACCGATGGCCAAATGGCAAAAACCACGGATGAGCTTCTGCTTGTACAATTGATCGGCTGCCATCTCCATACGACGCATCTTAACCATCTCCTCGTAGAGTTTGATGAGATGCTCCTTGCTCGTCTCAACCTCCAAGGGTGCATGATGCTCCTCCGAAAGACGGTGGTAGTTGAATGACTCGGCGGCTAGCGAAACCTTGAACGTCTCTGTAGGATGGATGTCATGAATGCCACCGTGCGATGCCAAAGACGAAGACTCGGCAGAGATTTGCACGTTCCGGCTGCCGGAAGCGAGGGGGGCGACAGTGCGTGCCAGTGGCGACAGACGCGCGGCACCCACGCTTGGCCGTGCCAGCATACGTGCAACCGAAGCCATGACAAGGGATTCTAGTTGATGGTGACGTTGGTGGGAGATGCTGGAAGTTTGGCCTACTAGCGATGCTGATCATACGCATAGCAGACCGCTCCCTATCCTGTTCCCCCTGCACGGCCTTCTTTTTCGCTTGATCTTTGCTGGCTGCTGAAGTGCTCGGACGCCTACTGCATGCACCTCGACTCAAATTTCCTTTCTGCCTAAAAAGTTCAAGTGCTCGCGCCTCGCAAGCCTTCGGTCCAATTTCGCATCACACGTTGGGGCGTATCGAGCGCGGAAATTACATTGCTTAAGCGTGGGCACAGTTCAGAATCCCAAAAGTATAGATTACCCAAATGGAGAGGCACGTGTGTCCCTTTAACATTCAGAGCTCACAGAATTCATATTGAGAAACGCGTGGAGACCAACACCCGCACACGCGTAGATTGAACCATACCAACGCTCTCCGATGGCTCACAGCAGCATGACATAGCGAGGAGAGCGACAAATGGCAGACGACAGTCGCGCAATCTCGACAGACGGAGCGCGAGAAGATGCAGAATCGTCGGAGGTCATCACGATCGATCGCTTGATCTCCACTCTCGCCCGGCAATTGACCCTGCAACATCCAGATCGGGCACTCAAAGCGAAATACCTAGGCAAACTGGCAGAGCATGGCGAGCGAACGGGTTTTACAGCTCATGAGGCGGAGCAGATCTTGCGGATTGCTCTCCGTGGAGCCAGCGGAGGGAAGAGGATGGCATCGAGTGATGCCTGCCGGCTTGTAAAAAGCGTACGACCAGCAGCAGGAGTGCTGTTCGACGAGCAGCTTGTCTTGCTTATACTGGGTTCATTAGGCGGAGATGCGGAGAAGGCGATGGGCATGACTGGATTGAGGGATCCTGACGATAGTGATGCATCTTTCAGCGACGAATCTGACGTTGACATCGCCGAATCGATCGAGGAGCGTGCCAAGAAGAAGAAGACAAGAGCGGATATGCGTGTACAAGTATACGCCTTGCGTCTCTTGATTCAGCTGCACTCCACCCCGCCGCTATCTTCGCTTGGGAGGCGACCTTCTCCGTCGTGGGAGCAGCAGGATCGATCGAAGGTTGTCCTTCCAAGAAGCTTCCTCACCCATCACGCACGCACTGTGTTAGAACGATGCTACGGCGTACTCTTTCACTACCTCGATTATCAGAACTTGCAGCCGTACATCTGCCATCTGCTGTGCTTGATCACCCGACGCAAGCACGTCCCTACACTATCGGATTGCGAAAGTACTTGACGTGCGAACCATGCTTCCCGGCGATCCTTACATCAATGCGCTGCTGCGAGCCTTTTCCTCGTTCTACCCCGATCTTCTCTACGTCGCAGCAAGCAGTACTCCGGCTGCAGTAAGCTCCAGAGGGTCATATGGGCTGAAATATCCACAGAGTAAGTGGCTTGTCGACGTGTACGAGATTTGGTGCAACAATCCTGCAACGAAGGCGAGAAGCTCTTTTGGCAAGACGAACTACGACGATGCCGTAGACTCGCTTACGGGGATGGTCCCGTACCCTACGATGCTTCTGCCGAACGAGAACGATCTTTTCATCACAGAAGTAGCAAGCTCACAAGATCTGGGCCACAAATTGGACAAGATCTTGCTGGCCGACTCGCTCGCCTCCTGCTTAAATCATCGGATGACATACGTCGCCCTCCTTGCGAGAAAGGAGAGCATAGATCTGAAAGACGAGTTCGCATCTATCTACGAATGGACACTCTCTGCAATTGAAGACCAACTCAGCTTACCTCTGCTGGTCATGCAGGGCGCAATACCCTTGGAACGTGACGATGCAAGTCACGGCAACGCTGCCGCTCTACTGACTTCGCTAGGCCGTATGATACAGCAGATCGGATGCTGTGATGAACGATTGCAAGTTCGTCTCTGTCGATACTTCGATTTGCGTGTTTGGATAAATGCTCATTCGAACGAGCGCAAAGCAATGCTCGATCTTATACAATTCTTCACGCCTGGCAATCGGGAAGTACTGGAGAAAGGGCTGCTCTTCAAGCTGGACGTGATTGCGAAGCGGACCGAAAAGACAGACGAAGCGTCCATGCTAATCTTGTCGCTGGTAAGGATGTTTGGTCGTTGGGCGGCTGTCAACTGGCAAACAACCCTGCGAAACGTGGAAGGTGGTCAGACTTACAATTGGGGAACATCACGCCTACAGCCCGATACGACGATGATAGAGACGATCTCAATTGCCGTCTCGTGGGCAACGACACTAGCAAACGAGCTGCTAAGCAAGCACTCCGGATCGCTATTGTTGATACATGCGTGCCTCTCACTGCACGAGATCATATTCGCTGATGACTTCGTAGGCCTTCACGATCTTCTCCTACCACCGAATTTATCGCTCTACCTTCCGTCGTTCAGTCAAACAACGGCGATTATGGGACTGTCACGACAATTCGGCATTGTGCATAATGTCAGACAGCTTCATCAAGACTACTTGGCCGCAAAAGCCGAGGACATTAGCGGAGAAGTCGTCGATGCAGACGGACAACCGGTCCCAGAGCTACTCCAACTGCGCCGCAATGCATTCTACGACGAGGAGTGCAGTGATCGCATTAACGACTGTGTCATATTGCTGATCGATCTTATCTGGAGGAACAATGGCTTCATTTCTGCTCAGAACGGCAATGTGGATATTGGCCTGCCTATCGCCTTCTTTGTCGCTCTAAGTCAGCGTTGTCAAGGTCGTGGAGATCAATTGCAGCAGATCGGCAGTGCGAGCCACAGTGCGATGCTGGCGGTGCTCATGGAAGCGTACGCCAACGATTTGGTGCGTCAGAGGGGGGCGGACAAGCCCATCCTTCACGGGCCTCTTACACCTGCGAAATTAAAGTTGGCTCGAAGCGACAACTTCCCAACGATCAGCCATCGAGATTTTCGCGACAGCTTCTTGACCTGGCTTGCACGGCAAGGCGCTCGAGGCGTCGGCGATCTGCTCAGCTCGACCATCACCCGATTCATCCGGGGTCAAGAGGTGGATCAGAGCACAGTCTTTTCGTGAACGTGAACGAGGCTGTACCATAGCGTGGATGGTGAAGGAGGCGTTTGAGATATGTGTAAAAATACAATTGTATACCTTGCGAAAGACTTTTAGACCACCCGGGTGGCCAAGGCCAGGATCTTGCTCCATCCTTTCGCCCGAAGTTCTGAGCCGACAGTTCCGTTGATGCGTGTGCCCAGCGGCTCCTTTCGGTTGTTCAAAAGGACGCATGCATTGTCGTCGAAGCGCACGACGCGGCCATCGCCCAGCTTTCTGGTCATCTCCTTTGCCGTTCGTACCACGACGGCGTGACGAACGTCTCCGCGACGGATGCGTTGTGCGTTGGCCGATTGCGTAGAACCGTGTGCGATGGGCCTGGCTTTCTTGACAACGATGACGATCTCGTCGCCTGGCAGTGAAAGGTCAGAATGTGTTTGTCATACAGTGAAGTGGTATACCTACCTATCCGCGCCAGACCTTTCGAAGACGGCGTACGTAGCACGTTTACGCACTCGGCGATCAAAGCACCGGAGTTGTCGATGACCTGGATACGGCAGGAATGTTAGAAGAATTGCTTTACCGATCGCTCCTCCAGCCAGCCTGCTTACTCACCGTCATGGTTGCCTTTAGACCCAACATCGTGACTGTACGATCAATGGCCTTTGCGAAGGGGTAGTACATCACTTTTGACATCTTGTTGGAAGACGCGAATTATCCGGCACGTGAGTATGGTCAATTCTTCGGCTTTTGGCTCAGGAACACGTTGCTGAGCCTATTCTGTCACAAAGACGCGCATAGGCGTGCTTTTGCATTCGAATGGAAACGAAACGCATTTAGCCATTGTAGAGCAGCGACTCGGTTCTGCCAACTATGTGCTAGGAAAACACGTTAGGAACGCGGGTGTTCTCCAAGAACACGCATTCTGACACTGAAAATGTCCGCGGATGCAATCCACCGATGCTTTTACGCCGCATTACCGTTGTATGTCAGCTTTACCACCATCTCGTCCCATCCCCGCACAGAGGGTGCATGATCGTATTGTGATCGGCCGGTACGTGATCAAACAAGAATGAACCCAAGTAGGCCGGTGGCCGCCGGCTACCCTCCAGCACGCGGATACGGAATCGACCCGCCACGAATGATGTCTGCTTATCGTGCTCCCGGATACGCTCCATACTATCCTCCGGGCGCACAGATGGCCAACGGTGGGATGAACGGTGCTCCAGGCTCGCCCTACCGATTTGACGTGATGCACAATGCAGAACGCAGTGGCAGTGGTCCCATGCAGATGGCCGTTGGCGGGCCTGGTGATCACGATGATATAGCCGGTTCGAGCGACGAGGAAGGTAGCGGTCAACCGCATAAGCCCAGCAACAAGTCCAGCGGCTCGGCAGCAAGGGGAAAGAAGCGAGCAGCGCCGTCAGCCACCTATATGTCTGGTAAGTCCTCTGCATCGGCCAATCCCGCCTCGGAAACCGGTGCTGCTACGCCAGACGATGGGCAGAACGACGGTCAGAAGCGGAAGAAGAAAGCGGTCAGCTGCGAAGGATGTCGACGTCGTAAGCTCAAGTGCGATCGTGGCTGGCCGTGCGGTGCGTGTCGTGACCGTGACGAATCGCACTTGTGCAGCTGGGAGGGAGGGACCCGGCCACAGGGTCCAGGTCGTGATCAGGATAATGTTCCACTGATAGCCCGCATGGACAAGATGGAGACGCTCTTGACACAGATCGCCGGCCATATCGGCTTGAATGGGAGCAAGCCTGTCGCCATCTCAAACCCCGCCGCAGTTGCCGGCCCCTCGACTAGCACCGCCAATCAGGTCGCACCTGCAGCGGTCAAGCCACCCGGCGAACCTTCATTCGCATCTCCCATCACGCGTGGCAAGATGAACGTTTCGCTGCTGGGTGCAGGCTGCTTCCCTACAACAGAGAGCGAGGCCATGTCTGAGCTGTGTGAGATTATGAAGATCCTGCCTGACACCCAAGCGCTTCGACGCATGTGCTCCTACTACTTCGACCAATTGGGATGGATGCAGTACGCCGTGGAAGAAGACGACTTCTGGCAGCAACTACGCGGACATGAAGAGCTTCGGATGATGAGCAGCGGCAGTCTTCTGCAGAGCCGGTTGGTGAACAAAGACAACGTGCGACATCATCTTCAATTCTTGGCACTGCTACTGTCTATATGCGCTCTGGCCGACCTGCTGAGCAACGAGCCTGACTTTTCGGACGTCGCAAAGGAGGTAGGCGTCTCCCCGCTCTATCCCCTCTTCTTTGACGCATCGCAGCGTGCATTGAATGCCTCTAATCCGTTCGAGGATCCTACGCTGTGCTCGCTCAGAGTCCTGATGTTGCTATGCTGGGGATTGGCTTCCGTACGAGGCTTATCAGCCAGTGTCGCTCTGCTGTCCCTGTCGGTGAACCAGATGTATGCGCTGGGACTGGACGTAGAACCACCACCATCGATGCAAAAGGCCAAGGCGCGCGACCGCATTCGATTGTTTCACACGCTCGTCACCATGGACTGGCTGGGCGCCGGTACGATGAAGAAGAGCTATTTGATTCGCGAAGAGCCCGTCAAGCATCCCTTGATGTTTGGACGACAAAACATCAAAGACGGACTCTCAGACAAGGATGGTGTCATGTTGCCAGACATGTGGCTCAAGCTGGAATTGGCACGGATCAACAGACGTGCCGTGGACCGCACGGCGATGAACGAGGAGGATGCATACCATGCCACCCTGACCCTTCAACAAGAACTTGACGAGGTGTTTAGTGATTTGCCACAAGACTTCGAAGCAGAATTGTTCGTCGACCGCACCGAATTCGACATTGCACCGCTTCATCGTCTCGCCGTCTTGATGATGGTGGCCAATCAGCTGATCAATTTGCACAAGAGATACTACATCCAAGGATGGCTAGATCCTGTCTACCGCACATCACGCGACATCTGCTTCTCCTCTGCTCGGCGGACATGTCTGATCACGCGAAAGATGTTCAACTTCATTGTCCCGGTCGACAAGCTCATGGCCATGGATCTGGATCAGGTCAACAAGGTCATGGACGGCAAGCAGTCACTCTCGGCGCGATTATGGTTCTTTGCCCACTCCAGCGTAGGCGCCTGCCTGCTTCTGCAGCACCACTACGCGCTCATGGAGGTCCACCCGGACGCAGCAGGCCCTAACGCCGAGAAGGTACGCAAGGAGATCATCGACGATCTTCGCATCACACGACGGGTATTGATGGCCATGTCAGCACGTTCGCAGGTGGCCAAGTCTGGCATGGACGTCCTCGCCCGACCGGAGCTGACCTGCTCGGGTGGCGCACAGGCGAACGAGTATCCTCACCCTTACTCTGAAGGACAACGTGCTGTCGAGAGCGAAGAGGACCTGACCACCCGCGCGGATCTGACAAAGGATCTTCAAAGCATTACAGATCATGACACATTTGCGACCAAGCGCTTCAAGGTCAGTGCAAGCGACTCTACGCTCTCCTATCGTGGACGGCGACAGCATCGTGCGTCTCACTCCAACGACGGTCCATCACAGATCATCACGCCACGCTCCACTTCCGGAACGCCAACTTCGGCTTCGCAAAGTATTCAAGGCTTCCCACATGGCGGACAACAGCCGCAGCAGTACCGTGCCGGCAGCGTGAACGGAGGACAGGCGGAGCTCGGTAGACCCACCACGCAATTTGCTATGCCTGGACAGCCACACATGCAACAGAAGCAGCCACAGCAAGGTGCCTGGCCCAATCACAACATGCCTCTTTCGGAGATGGAGGCTTTGCTCGAATCAGCCCTGTCAACCGACCTGAACACCGGCTTGCCTCTGCCACCTGAAGCGTCGTTTGAACGACAAGCGGATCGCATCGGTGGAACGCCCTTCGCCATCTCCACCGGTGCAGGGTTGGGCAGCGGTCCCATGTCGCCGTTCACCAGTGCGTTCCTCGGTACGTGGGACTTTCAGAGTACACAGAGTGCTGCGCCGGCCACAGGGACCACAGGCAATCCGATGGGCGTGCCGTCCGCTGTGACGGCTACAACAGGAAATACGAGCTCCAACTGGTACTAGATTCGATGTTTGATTTGTACAGTACACGATACACATGCATTGCAATGCACGGTCAAGACGTCAACGCACCAGCAGCATCGTCAGCAGCCGCCATGGTAACATTCGTGTGCGCATTCAACGCCGACTCAGGCTCGAAGGCCTTGTATAGATGCATCACCCTCCTTTCACGTCGCACGATGCCACCTTCGATAACCCGAGTTCGCCACTCTGTATTCAAAGCGGCTTTGTATTCGGCCGTCTGTTCGAAGTCGACGTCGGTGTACTCGTGCAGGCCAAGGCAGAGAGGTACCTCGTCGCCGTCGCCATTGTTGGGCTTAACGTCTTTGCCGTTGACCAGGACGTCGATCAGCTCGTATCGTCGTGTCCTTTGCCAGCCGGGTACCTTCTTCAACATGCCCACGTGTTCACGTGCGTACCACTCGTCGTAAGCATGCTTGTTGTTTGGGGCTGGTGTGACGCTGGTTGCCACTACGTAGGGTGCGCATTGCTCGACGCTGGCTTTGCTCATGGGTGACAGCTGGGCGGGCGCAGGTCCGATCCCGTCACGGCTGTCAACGCTGATGTCAATCGCACCTTCTGCCGCACTGTCGTACACCAGTCGATAGATCCGTCTGTCCAGCACGCCCAACCTGCCCACCAGATCTGCTTCACGCTTACTGCGATTAGCACGTAGATGGGTGTACGGCGGACGTCCAAAGATGGCGTTGGACGAGATCGCGTACAGGGCCGACCAAGGTGCCTTGAACGCTGCACTGGGCTCCGTATCCGTCGAAGAGGTAAAGGAGGAAGAGACGACTTTGTAGCGAGCAGCGGAGAGGAACTCAGGGATGCTTGAAGTACGCAACGGGATATGTTCGTTCTCGTACCATTCTGTGGCAAGGGTATTTAGCGATGGAATGTAGACATACCGCACATCCGTAGACTCACCATGGAATTCATTCTCTGTTGCTTGCTGACCGGGATCGGCAAATACCATTAAAAGGCCGGCATCACGTTCATTAAACTTTGGGTCGGCCATCTTCGATCGTCTTCGTGGTTGAGAGCATGGGAAAGTGAGTGTCGTTGAGCATGTTCACTCGCACGGACTCCGTGCAAGAAGTCCGAAGATCGGATTTTGGGTATTTTCTGTTGTTCGAGCCTCCATCTTTGTCACTCTCAACGATTCGTTCGAGGTCCTACAGTGCCATGTCAGGCATCGTCAAGCGCATCTCAAGCCTTTTTCGATTTGGTAATGCACGTTACCTTGCAGGTACGGATCTGAGTGAGAACAAATATTACGAATACCCCTCGATCGATGGCAATCCCGATCCGAGAAAATCTAGGAGGCTGGTCCGTTATCGAGAGCACAAGGAGCTGGGCGAATTCGATCAAAGCACATTGCCAACACAATGGCTCATGTGGCTGCGGCATACCCGGAGGAGTGCACCGACAATAGAGGTGAGTGAACACAGCTTTTCTTGGATGGTATGGCGAAGCTGATCGGTTATCGTTGTAGGAGCTGCTTCAGGACCAGGAGCGTATACGTATCACCCGACACAATGCTTGGGTATTGGAACAAAAGGACTTGGAGAGACGCATGCAGCTGGAGGCAAAGGCTGAGGAGCAGGGGCGTGAACGACAGCTGATCGAACAAGAGACCTACGGGCCGCAGGCCAATGGGGTGCCAACCGCCACCGTTCAAGATAGGGAAGCGGTAGCCGAAGCTGCTGACCGAATTCCTTTCCAAGGTCAGAGTGCCGACGGAGGATCGACTATACAGCATAGAAAGGTGGACATGGGCGTGTGGGAAGCATCGAGGAGGCGTGTGCAAGAGCAAGATCGGCACGCATCTGGCCAAAGGCCAATCAATGCTCTGCAGAAGGAGCAAGAGCGTCAGGACGCAATCACCAATCGATCTGGATCGGAGGTCTCGGATGCGGAACGTGAAAGAGCTCGTCTGCTGATGACCCAGAGTCCTCTGAGTGCATTCGATGTCTCTTACGCTGACGATGGACAACCTGAGCAAGGACCTGCGAAACCAAACACGTATCGCCCCCAGCCACGAAGCGGTCTCAACGCCACTTTCGGTCGTCAAGTCGGACCTGGAGAGGACTGGAGCCCGCAGGAATGGCAGCCCCGGCCATCGACACGACGCCGTTCGTAGCTGATCACCATCTGTATTTGTACTTAACCTCAATACAACACGATGTACGCCGCTTACATACGCTGTGCCCTCCACTTGGGAAGAAAAGATCGGGAATAATCTAAGCTTATATGGTATGCTGCAATACCCTCTCGTCCTCCCTCTGATGTTCGTGCAGGCCACTAGGACAGCTCTTCGTTATACCCACCCACACAATCCTGTCGCACGGCGATCACTTTCAACGATCAAAACATTCCACGCCGGCAATATGTCTCTCGGTCAAAGCAAGGTGTTACGCAGCGAGCCACTGTCCGACGGCGATGCGAAGTGGGTCGGTCTACGTGCGATCTACTGGCAAGATCCTTCGGGCAAGGAGCGCAAGTGGGAGAGCGCAGACAGACGAACGCGCAAAGGCGATGCGGATGCCGTGGCCATCTGCTGTATCGTACAGAGACCGTCGAGCGAGCCACACATCCTGCTCGTTTCTCAGTTCCGCCCGCCCGTCAATGCCACGGTGGTGGAGATGCCGGCGGGTTTGATCGACGAGGGCGAAGAAGGCGTCCAGGGCGCTAAGACGGCCGCCATCCGCGAATTACGGGAGGAGACCGGCTACGGCGACAGGGATGGCGCCAAAATGGACGTAAAGCTCGTAAGCAATATCATGGTAAACGATCCGGTACGTGTTTATGACACTCCCTTTTTTCCCTCCCTCTTGCTAAACCCAGGTATGGCCTGTTCCACTTCCCTCCATGCAGGGTATGTCAGGAGCCAACATGCGGCTGTGCGTGGTTCGAATCGATCTGGCAGACGACGCACCCGAACCGGTCGCCGAACCTGACGAGGGAGAATTCATCGAGAAACACTTGGTACCACTCAAAGGTTTGATGAAGGCTCTCAATGGTGAGTGACGTCTGATACAGTGCGGCGAGAACCTAGGCTAACAAAGTTAAAAGACTTCAACGAGAAGGGATTCGCAGTCGATGCGAGATTGGCACACGCCGCTGTCGGCATAGAACTAGGCCTTGGAGGTCTCGGTGCAAAGTAGACCACGAAACAAGCAAGCAAAGTGTAGATCATAATTGTATACGAAGCTCATTTTTCAATCTGGAGCGGGTTGCCATCACGTAGTGCGGGTTCCTGTCATCGCAACGCCCGTTCCAATCTTATACCAGACCCTAACCTTGCTCAAGTACATCCAAGCAAAGTCGCCGCGTGGCCATCCTGGGAAGCCACTATACAACGCACACGAATATCAATTCCCCGCATCAGTCTCGAAGAAGACTCCTTTCTTCAATTAGCCCCACCGCGAGTGGGGTCGCACGCCTTTACAAATTGCAACGCCAATCCGAATAACAATTCTATCTGGCTCGTTCAATCTAAACATTAGGGCTGCATGTTTGCATTTACTTGTGCCCAGGTCGGCCTTCAACAGAACGATTTTGACAGGTGCTACGCCCGCACACTCTCGCTCGGAAAGCGATTGCATTAGGTTGTTAATTCGTACCGGTTAGCAGTGTGTGCGTCGTGCGTATGGACGCGTGTTGAGGCGCAATACCAGCTTGAATTTCTACGTAAAGCCCAACCCATCTAAGCGTGTACCCGCATTTTCTCGAATCGGTCTTGCGCCCGCCGCATGCTGTTGCCAGGCCCAAGTGGATTGCTGCCCTGCTGCTGCTGCTGCCGGTCGACAGACTACCCTGTCATCTTTGAGGATAGGGTCAGTTCTGCCCTTCTCATCTACCATCCTTTGCCGTCGCCATCGCGCTCACTCGTACCTTTGTAGGGAACGGGCCGCATTCATAGGTCGCACATCGTAGCCGACTGCGTAATTTGACACCACGATGGCGCCTCTCAATGCTATGCTCCTCGAGCTGCCGCTCCTGTTGGCAGCCTGGGGCTTCTCCATCGCCTCCCTGGGTCTTTCCGGTGCGCACATCCACCAATGGGGCTCCATCAAGGACAAGATCGACAACCAGACCGGTCTGCCCGGCTTCGTCTCGGTGGACAACGAAATGATAACCAACGTTGATTATGCGCTCTTAGCTGTCGCAGCCGTGCAATTTGCGTTTGTCATTCTCGCCATGTTGCTCAGCTGCGAGCAGCTCAAGAAGAGACGCGGAGAGTACTCTGGAAAGGGTACTAAAGGCTGGCTCTTTGTCGGACTGGTGCAGTTTGTTCTTTTGGGCGCCTGGACCGGTGTGGTGGCAGCATACACCGCCTACGCAAAGATGAAGTACTTCCGCTTCGTCGCCGGACCTGCCTACTCCGAACCGTTCACGGCCCAACAACAGCTGTACCTGCGCCAGATTGAGTACTACATCCGAACCCAGACCACCGCAAGTCTGCGCGTCAACCTCGTTCCCGGCTTCAGTTTGGGTGAATGGTCAAACGTCTCAACACTCGCACAGGCAAACGCCCTGCTCGGTACGCAAAACTACCTGGACATCGTCAGCTACCGAGCAGCCGTTGCCGTCGGCTGGTTCTCGTTGGGAAGCGTGTTCCTGGTCACCGTCGTGCACTTCGCCCTGCCCTTCGCATGGCGCTACTTCGGTCTGTTGCGCGAACCCAAGAGGGACCCTTCATCACGGTATAACGATCTCATGTGAGCAGGCGAACAGGTTCACACCGAGTGGAACGTTGCGACATCTCTTCCGTATCCCGGTTTCACCACGGTATGCACGACCGTCGTTTTGTTCAAAATTCTTGCTTTCAATAGCAGATTCGATATACCTTTCCTCCTCCTTCCCTTTTCGAACTTCGAAGCACCAAATGTGTACACATACCCTGCCATGGACAGCCCTGGTGTCATTCGTCGTTGGCACGCCGCTTCGACGACCAATCACCGCCCACCACAAGCCCTCTTACAGTGCACTCCTTGTCATACTAGGATTCTCCTGTCGCTCTTTTCACTCCCCCTCCTCATACTCCTTATCCGGCTCTCGATGCTTACCATTCACACAAAGATATTGTAATGTCAGACCATCACTTGTGCAATCAAGTCGATCCCTCATCCTATGCTATAGAGACCCGAAGAGCGAAAAATGGCGTGCTCATTTGCCGCTCTAGCGTACTTACGCAGGTGTGGAGTTAAGCTTTTGACAGGAAGCCATAAGGTTCGCAATGAATGGCGAATAGAAGGTACGCTTTGAACAGTCACCAGCCAAACACATTGCCACTGTGCCAGTGGACCACTCAAGCTTAGAGCGACAGATCGGTGAGT
>JASXTE010000235.1:0-74564 GCA_030280995.1 Hemileia vastatrix | reverse complement strand
GTGAGTAAAGTAAGTGTTATCAAGGGGAAACAAATTAATTAAACTTGAGCCAATTTTGTAAAGATGAAACAAGAAAATGTTCAAAAAGGTTGAAAAGTTGAAAAAGGACCAAATGTTCAAGGACTAACGATTGAATCTAGTAGTAGTAATCTAATAGTTCTATTTAGTCTATTTGATCTATTTGGTCAACTTATTGGGCCGAATAAGTGACAGAGCCTGTTAACTAGAGTGGCGGTGATTAAGATCACAAATGATAAGTAAATTCATTCAACCAATTGACCAAGAGGTACAGTCGATGATAAGTTCAGTAAATGAATAGCTGGGTGACAGAATTTCAAGTTAGGATAGCTCGATATTTGGTATTAAGGTATTTGTTGGTGAGAAAGAGAGAAAGAGAGAAAGAGAGAAAGAGAGAAAGAGAGAAAGAGAGGAGAGATAAAGTTAAAAAAGGTAAATACTATAAATTGAAATGCTGAGATTGATAATAGAAAATGAAATGAAATAACACTCATGAGATGATCAATTGGATGGAAGATTAACTGACCCATCTATTCATTTGATGACATTGGGGATCAGAGCAACATCGTCAAGATCAAACTACAGAAAAGTTGAGTGTTTTATTATCATTTTTTTCTTTGTTTTATCTTTGGACCCGACAAGCTGCCAAGTAAATATTCAAAAATAGAATGTGTAATCAATATTAAAATGAGTTTATACTCAATCGTAAATGATTTAAGCCAAAACAGCATCTGATTGACTAGCATGAGCCTAAGCATGTGAACGATTAAACCGAAGTAAAAGCAGTGAGTAAGGAGAATCATGAAGATGATGAACTAAATCAAGTAACTAAATGAAAAAAATGGTCAAAAAGCTACAACTGATTGATCTAATGAAGAGAGAGACAAATGAAAGAATAACTATAACTTTTTCCAACTGACAATGGAGGAAAAGTTGTGAATAATCTACGAGTCATCAGTAAAAGTTACATTCAACCATACTGAACAAGGTGAATCTGATGAAAAAAAAATTAATAATAATAATCATAATAATAATCATAATAGCAATAATAATAAATCAAATAATAAAAGTAATAACTGAGCAACACTTGTGGCTGTTGTCGAGATTGGTGAGGATATTTGGTGAGTGAGGAAAACTCAAAATTGCATAATTTGAAGAGAAGATGAGTGACTTTTTTTGAACAAAATAGTAGTAACTTGACAAAACCAAATATATTTCACTCAATGAGAAAATAAACCAATTTCACGTGTTTTCTTTGTAGTCTATGATTAGATATATTCACTTTCAACATATTTGGATGAAATGATGGTCAAGTGAAAAAATAGAATACAAAGATGTAGAGATGACACACGATGGGTCTGGACAGATGAAAATATGATTAATCGCAAAGAACAAACAAGTCATGAAGCCAATGAAAACTTGACTTTCAATAAAAATTGAATCACCATAAGTTATTTTTCCTTGTCGAGTCCAGTCGTTTACGACCCAAAGTTCGAACTAGAAAGTACACATCAATTTTTTTTTGTTGCATTATTGATCATCGAGTTACAATTAGAACTCGATATTTAACTTGCATTGTTAAGTCGGATGACACTGAATATCCATCAAACAAAATGAGACTGATGACATCGTAAAGTGATTTTCGATAGAAATTGTTCACTGTAACGATAGTCATTTTCATTTGTGCACTCTTGATGATGTATAACAAGAGAGCAATTTAAGGTTAACCATGATTAGAATTCGATATTCAGTCGGTAGAAGGGAAAATGGAAAAATAGAGAGAGATAGAGAGAAGAAGGAAGAAAATTGGCAAGTTATGAGATAATTGGTCCAATTACACTTGAATATTTTACCAGAGCAAGGGAGACACATGAAGGGTAATGATTAACATTTCAAATGTGTCAGTTGCTGATTGCAAGTCAAAGTTGATATTTTGTTTTGTTTTGTTTTCGGGTGAATTGACCACGGTTTTCAACTTGGACGACGAATCAAGTCGATAAATAGATTAAAGGAGAGAAGAGAGAATTTAAGAGATTTAAATTGGCAGAGTAGCATTTTCTTGTGATAAATTTTGCAACGTATTCATTTGTTGTATGAAAAATTATGATCTTTGGCTTATGTTGAGTAGTAGTAGTCGGCAATTATTGGTAGGAACGAAAAATCTTTCATCAGTAAATAATTTAAATAACTCATTATGGGGAGCTATTGCAATTAAATATTTTATGATGAGATGGTGCAGATCAGCGGAAGGATTTATAATCCAGTTATCGTCGATAAACGATGGATCATTTGCAAATAACTTATCTATTACTTGACACTGACAAGTCGCATTTGATAGAATGAAATGAGATGCATCGACTGCTTTGATAAGTCAGTGAACAAGTGATCAGAGTATCAAGCACATGATTGAATATTCAATAAAAATAGAATGAAAGATCAACAAAATTTTGTTTGAATACTTGAATATCGAATGTTAATTAATTGTAGTCCCACGTGTTGTGTATTTTTTTTTCGACAATTTTTCTTACTTGCTGCCATTAAGATGTTATTTGTATAAATGTATTTGTGATGATGTGTCCAAATTAACACAAACTTGATGCAGCAACAGCTTGTGCCAGTGACTGCAATTGTAAGTAACGATAAATATAAATTCGGTAGTCTTTAGATGCCAGGATAACTGAATTATCATCCATCAGAGCAACATCAAAACACTGAGCATGTTTCACTTTGGATTCAAGAGCAGAAATCAATTGACCATCTTGAGTAAATATGGTGATGTTGAAATTATTATGATTGTCAGCAACCAATATTTCACCAGCATCATTGATGGATACTCCAATAGGATAATTGGTTAAACCTTCACCCCCTATTTGTCGTAAAAAGTGTCCTTCGTAACTAAATACTTTGACACAGTGAGCACGATTATCAGAGATGAATATTTCTTGCTTGTCATTGACAACGACTCCATTAGGAAATTCAAGATGCTTAGAACAACCAAATTTGTGAATAACGTTGCCCATTTGATCGAATATGAGAACTCGCATTACTTTGCATTCAACTACAATGACACGTCCTTTGTTATCAACGGTAACACCACGAGGATGTTGGAGTATGTTAGCTCCAAATTTTCGAACAAATTGACCATATTGATTGTAAATTTGAATTTGATGAGTAGGTGAACGTTCAGTAACAATAATGTCACCACTTGATCTGACCACAGCAACACGATTGGGATATAATAACTGGCCATCTCTTTTACCACATTCACCAAATTGAAATTTGAAACGACCTTCTTTGTCAAATATTTGAATTCGATGATTGTTTGTATCGGCAACAATAATGTCATTCTGAGCATTGACAGCAACACCAGATGGTTCAGTAAATTGTCCTTCCATTACACCAAATTCACCAAATTTGCAATGATAGATCATTTTTTGTCGTTTGATTTGTGACTTGATGGGAAGTAATGATGAACCATTAGAATTTGAACCCAGAAGAGATGACACTGTAGAAGAGTTAACTAAACTGTGACAATTGTTACTGGTTAAAGATCCATTCATCAGTGATCCATTAGAATTTGTGTTGTTGTTTGTAAGTAGAGAGGTGTTTGTTGAGCTGTTGAGCTGAGAACTTCCATTGATAAGTTTACCAGTCAAGTCAATGACTGGATCTGAAAATGCATTAGATAATTGATCGAGAATTGAAGATGTGTTGCCAAAGAGAGTAGAGTCAGGTGAACCTGAACCTCCAATAGACCATTTTTCATACATGTTGGTAATTGTATCGGCCAATGAAGATGATCCAGTGGAAAATGAACGCGAAGAACATGATCCTAAACAAAATAAAGTACAATTAAAGTTGATGAAAATTATACTTGTACTTGAATTGAAAAAGAATGAATAAGACTGAATGTTGTTAAAATGAATACTTACCATTGGAAGGACAACCATTTGAGTCAGATAGAAGTGTTATGTCATTACAACCACCGCTCATACCGTTGGAAGAAATACCATTACCATTTACGAGTAAATTCGATCCGAAACGGTTCAATGAATTAGAACTTGTAGTAGTACAATTCGAAGATTTGAGTATGGAATCATAACCATTTTGATGAGAAGTGTGAAGTGACATAACACTTGATGAAGTGATACCACTCGGACGAGTGATAGGCGGTTGTTACTTGGTAGTGACGAAGCATTAGAATTCATAGCGTCATTGGACGTTGACGATCGAATGTAACCAAAACTATTTTTCAGGGAAGCCTGTGATAAATTTTGAATAAGGTGAAAAAGATAAACAACATAAGTAAATGAATAATGACGTCAAATGAATCAACTCGAGTGAATGAATGAATGAATGAAGGAGACAAAGAATAATAAAAAAGAAAGAATAGAATGAATGAAAGGAAAAATAAATAATTAAACATTCTGACCATGTCGAGGGAAAGAAATAGTAAAACGTGCCAGTGTGCAATGTGCCAATGATTGTGTGAATAAGAGAGTGGAGGTGTCACAATTTGAGGGTACTTTGGGTCGAAAAGTGTCAGAAGAGTAGTAAAAGATGAGAAAAAGAGAAAAATAAGCACAAGGCAGAAGAAATAAGAAGAGAAAAAGAGAAAGAGAAACAAATCGTAAGTAGGACAACCAGAGAGCGACTCTGCAGCCTGGACGACTTGACGGCGGCAGCGATTTGATCTAACTTATTGAAACTCAGTGGGTAGAACATTTACATTTGTATACAGGACGCTGTTGGCCGAGAAGGAAAAAAATGAAAGGAAAAATAGAAAAAGTGGCGTGGTCCACAGCCCCGTCTAGACTCGGGGAGTAGGGTTTCGCTTGTCTACAGTATGCCCTAACTTTACGTCAATGTCAGCAGAGTGTAACGCACACACAGTTCGCCAAACATAGCAAACAACGCACAGCTGGTTTAGAGCTTGTCATTGGCCAGGGCGGGTAAAGTGGCATGCACATCCTTCACTTTGTGAATAAGAGAAGGCAGGGATGAGGGGAAAGAGAGAGAGAGACTAAGAGACTGAGAGGGATGCACAAGGATATGGGGAGGCAGAGGGTGAGAGGGGAAGAGGGGAGAAGAGGGGAAGTAGATGAAGTTGCAGGGACCAAAGAAAAGGGCCGCACATGAATTAAAATAAGAAGAAGGGCATCTGGTCGAGTAATGGTCGACTGACAGCCAACTTTCCCTTGACAAGCCGAATGTTTTATTCAGCTGCCTCCATGGCTGGATAGTTGATGCCTGATGGCTGAAGTGTGCTGCTGCTGCATCCGTTCTCACTGTCTATGTCGGTCCTTTCCAATTACCGGTCATTTTACTGGAAACCAACGAGTGGCCGTGTTGATAGATCAAATACCCAACTTGTACCCGCAAAAATAGTAAGAACAGGATCTATTGTAAACCGAATAAAGTAAACTAACAGTCTGTCTATCAAAGATCACATTGAACATGTTTCAACTGTTCTTTCAACTTGAACTTTCACTTGAATTTTCAAAAATGGCTGTCCGACGTAATCGTATCGTCATACGTACAAGATAAACAATGACTGATGAAAGTAACAACATTTTAGATCATCAACATACCCTTATAGACTGATAGTTTGAAACAAAATCCAAATCTGAAGCAAGTGACTTGGCAACATCACCATCAAAGCTTGCAAGTAGACGTAATCGTGATTCAATGGATTCTTTCATATTGAGTAATTCATTTGATGATGGCGGCAAAGATGAATTTGAGTACTTTCTGTTGAATCGGTCGGTCAAATGTTCAGTTTGATTCATTTTTTCAATAGCATCAAGAATACGGGTATTGAGCAGTGTTAAAGAGATCAATTTGCTGGAGTACTGGTCATCCAAGTCTTTCATAGAATCTTTTTTCAATTCTTCAAGCAATGAGATACAAAATTCAAATGTGTCTGCAATATCTTGTTGCGCTTTGTTGTACTGTCCACGAAGTCTGGTTGAAGTACATTCTAGGTTTTTAAGTGTATTATTGAGTTCAGAAACCTTATTCTTTCCTTCATCCATGAGACGACCAATTTGTTCAACCTGTTTGAATTAATGTAATGAATAAATTTAATTAGCAAATGATTTGCATGAGTGACTTGTAGGCGCAGACGAGAAATGAAGAATCATCTACATTACTGTTGATCGTCAACCGTCATTTGCAAAATTAGAAAAATACAAGAAAGATCAACATTTAAACAAGAATTGGGGCAACAAACAACAAGAATAAAGAAAAAGATGTGCAAATATAGAATGCACATGGACACACATACACACATAGAACTAAGAAGAAAAAGCGAAATGGAGAGTGAAGGTTGAGAAGAGCAAGGACGATCGATACAACGGCATTGACCTAGCAGTCTATGTCTGGATGTACTGGCTTCGATTTCTCTTGCCGAGTGCAACCGTTCTTTCTCTCTCATGGGGAAAGTTCTATCCAGGTTCTATGCACTTTGTACTGAGACTGCCCCAAAAGGTGCTTTGTGTAACTCACCAGAACCAGTTCGGTCGTTCTTCCCTCGTCGATCGATCGCTCAAGTTCATGATCAAAAGCTGAGTCAAGGGAAAATGTTGAGCTGAGGGCAATTGACATTGACTGGGTTGGTGTACTTGGATGGCTACTACAGCTTGCATCAACTCCACTTGATGATGAATTTGATGAAGGAGTTGTATTGGAGGAAGATGAAAGAGTACTTGTCATACTCATCATGTAATTTGTTGATCAAGATGATTTTTTGGTAAATTCAATAGTTATAAATTTGCTTTGGATGACTTTTAGATGAATTACAAATTTGATCTGACGGTTCGCCAGTGTGTTGGTTGGTTGGTTGTTTGTTTGTTTGTTGAGTGTGAGTAAGTGAGTGAGTGAGTTGAATGAATGTTAACAAATATTCTACTGATGAAAGATGACGAACAGATGAACAAGATGGTCACTATAACTCACATGAACATTTAGAAGAATATAAATTGACACAGGCAAATTGAGTAAAGAGACAGAAGGAAAGAGGGAAGGGGAAAGGAGAGACAAGTTGAAAGTGTAAGAGGACCAGTGTTGCAGAAACAGCGACCAAAAAGGTCTGGCAGAGGGGCTAACGGCTACTCCGAACGATATCTCACTCTCTTTCTCTTTCACTCGCTCTCAACCAAAAAACGCGTGGGTACCACTGTATTTTCACTGAGTCTGCGTGACCATTCGGATTTTAACCGACTTTCAACTTGATACAGTTTACACTCGCACAAGTCCCTATTGCAATCACACAATATACTACAAACAACAGATGGACTCTTTACTGTAGTTGTCTTTACTTGCATGGACAAACTTGGAGAGAGAGTAAGGGGAAAGACTGTATTTTCTTCGGTTTCCGGTTTAAGTTGTTTGTACCTTTTCTTATTATCGAGTAGAGCTTCTTTCTTTCTTTCCTTCTTTTCTCTTTACTCTCTTTGTGTGTATTTGTTCAGAGATAGAGCTCTAGCTGGTGACTTGAAACAGATTCTTTTCTCCTCGCCTTTCATTTTCACAACTCAAATAGACTCCATCAATCACCCGACAGTCGGAGCCATAAGCAGACGGTGTTTCCAATTTCATACCAGTGGTCAAATACAATTCAAATATATTGATCGGGAAAAAAGAGACAAAACAAAACAAAAAAACATGCATAGTAAAAACAAATTAAACTCAAAAGATGACGAGAAATTTGCTCAAGTTTTTATTCAAATAATTAAGTTACAAGGTAAAACCTCGTGACAATTTGTCGCCTACAAGAATCTAGCTTTGGGTCTTCGAGTAGTTACTTTAGGATCAGAAGCAGACTTGTGGACACGAATTGGATGAGGAAACTTGAGCTTAGAATCATGGAATTGCTTCACATGAGGACGTCGGGTCTTAGATGGTTTGACCTCTTCCACACGAATTATTTGAATGGAGTCAGCACGTGCACGATGACGAGCACCCATGTCTCGGTAACAAGCGGTCACAGCTTCATGAACGGTAAGATCTCGGTATTCACGGTACATGTTGTGAGTACCAGTTCGAGAATTATATCGCAACCAAATACCGAAATTCTTAACTCGTCGAGCAGCATGTTTATCAACCACTTCACGAATGGATACAATTTCACCAGCTGATTTCTTAATCTTCTTCAGACCTTTTAAAAAGTACCAGAAACGAGATTTTGCCACAACATGGTCAGGGGCAAATATGGTCATACGGTAGAGAGGAGTGTTAGGTTCCTTCTCACTTGGTAATTTGCGACCGATGATTCGGTATTGACGAAGCTATAAAAAATTAACCGGAGACAGTTTGATTAATAACATGAAGTGGAGTAAAATCAAATGAATTATAATAAGAAACATAAAATAATTGAAATAAGGATGTAAGTATTATACTAAACATCACAAACCTGGGTAGATCGAATAGATTTCTACACCAGCGATAGAGTAAACATCGAAACAGACATTTGGTTAGTAAGACAGTTAGACACAATTATCACATGGAAAAGATGAAGGTATGATAAATTAATCATTTACAAATAACTTACAGTTCCGGATGCCTTCATGTTGAATTAAATTAATCAAAAGGTGAGGGCAGACTTAGAGTGACCAAACGTGGATCCTCAACTCTATCTACTTGATGTTGTAGCTTGTAAAACGACAAGCGGAAGCGGAGACGAAGTGCTCTGAGGGAACGTTTGTTAATATTCATCAACAAGCCAGCTGTGATTGGTCATTTTGGCAAAAGCACCACCTTGTGATCACAAGCAAAAACACAGATTAACAGAATTGAGTTTTGAAAACTTTGTTCCTTATTCACAACTTGATCATTAGTTGATGAATTAAGTGATTATAAATTGATAAAGAATGAAGAGTATGCATTAAAATAGAAAGACACACTTTGCAGTTGGATGAAACGGAATGACGAACTGTAATGTTTGACAAAAATCTTTAGAAGCAACTCTTTTGAGATATCTAAAGTATCTAAAAAGTAAAAAATTGTATTTCTGAAGAATTCAATGCCTGAAAAAATGATGATTACTGTACACACATCAAATTGAGTCTTTTACGCTTGATGAGATTGATAAATGATTGTCACATCAACCACAAAGTCATTTGGTATCCAAACATGCAACACCGGAATGAAGGGTAATTTATTCAGTCAATGGAACAGTCAAAATCGTGAGCAAATTGTGTGACAAAGTCAGATTAAATCGCAACAAAAAAAATAGAAAACGATAGGAGCAATTTAGATTCCGAACAGTGTGATGTAAACCAAAATAAATAAATCGGAAGGAAATTCATTGGTCTTTAGACGAGGTTGAGCATTTTTTCATCAATCATTGGATGTTATTTGAGTATTTGAGAAGACGAAGAAATGAGCAAATTGCAAGTTGAGACAACAGGACAATACTTGGTATTACAAAGCCAATTTTGAGTTAATGAGTGAATGAGTGAGTATTTCTGTTTAGACGAAAAGACCACATGATGATTATGTAAATGTTGTTCCTGAATATTTCGATTTCGAAGTGGAAAGAGTGATAAGAGTCGATGAGACATCATTTACACCACGAGAAACAATCAAAGCGATGGGTTTTCGTCTTTACCTTGAGCAATCGATCACAAAGAAACTTGTTCAACTTTTTTGTTCAATTCAGAAGCATCAAAGTATTCTACAATTAGTTTAGCAACTTTTTCAGGATTTGTCAAGTGAACAAAGTGATCGCCAAAGACTGTGTGACAAACAAAATTTTTTCGCTGGGCATGTCCATCATAGACACATTTAACATCGGGATCATTTAAATCATTGATACCATTTGATCCTAAAATAATGAGCATTTCACAAGTCATCGCAGAGTAAAATTCTCTGAGAGTTTTTGCATCAGTTTTATGTCCTAAAAGAGCCAATAATCGAGCGTCTCGAGTGAAAACAAGTCCACTGCCATCGGGAGAAGTTTTTGTTGCACGTTTCATCAGACAAAGAGCACCTTCTCGAGTCAATTCAACACCAAAACCATTGTGAGCCATGATTAGAATGTCCAAAGCTGTTTCAAATCTGAAGGACTGTTGAGGTGTTTTATATTTTTTCTCCGCTTCCAGGTAAGCAAGTAAAGCTGCTCCGTACAATTCAGCAGAATGAGTTGCAGATGAACATGTAAAAGGCTTGACCTGATCAATGGCGACAAGTTTTTCCACAGAACTTGGGCTAATCGAAGCATAGTACCAGCCAATTGATGCTCCCATGGAGTGACCGATAATGGTGAATTTGTCAAAACGTAGAAAATCGAGAACATGTTTCAAAGCAAGTGACCAAGTGTTGTCGTCATAAGGTGTCCCTGAAAGTATAAAGAATGTGCATGGGAAAGAATAAATGGTTGGCCAGATGTATCTTAGCCTACTCTCTCAACCAAAAGCAGGACCAGAGAGTTGCCACAAGTTTAACAGATGTTGCTACTTCCTCTGGGAAATAAACATGGACAGTGCAACAGTTCTTTGTACAGTTTGTTTTGACTCCGTAATTAACAGCAAGTGAGTGGAATATTGCATGATGATACTTGTTGGTTACTTCAATTATGATTTAGACATGCAGTTGGCAAATGAATGATACACAAGAGCAAAACCTTGAAAAGAAACATCAAGGTAATCGTGCATGCGTAAGCCACTTAAGTGGTGATGATATGCACTGATCAACGAATTGTCTTACCATAAGGAACATGTGACGAAAATCCATGTCCAGGGAAATCGATCGCAACGACGTAAAATTTGTCTGGTAAAAGTGGAATTAATCGATCAAATGTACCTGCATTATCCATGAAACCGTGCAGGGCGATACATTTGATTGAATTTGATTTCAAGGAACCCCAGACTTTTGCCGCAATGTGCCCATAAGGTATGGGTATTTTCATCTCGGTGAAATTGGACGGCATGATGAGAAAATTGTTCTCAACTTTAAGGTAAATTATTCAGTCCAAACTCAGTCGGTCGGTCGGTCAGTCAGGTTAAAAGGTTGTAGATGAACAGTTGACTTGAGAAGTATAAGTGAAAAGGTTACCAAGGTGTATGGTTGTGTCGAGGGGATGTAAAAATTTCAAATGATGGAATGAAAGTATCAACAAAAGAGTAAAAGAGTAAAAGTGTATTTAAATCAGTCCAAACTTGTAAAAGAGTCTGATGCAACCAAGTCGAATCACATGTTCACACAAGTCCACAATCAGATGAAAATGGCTGCAGGGTAGGTGTAACTGGCACTAGAGCTGCAGCCTCCAGGTTGTACCTGAAGTCAAGTTATTGTTGGTGACTGCAACTTATACTACCACTCTAGTGGTGATGAATATGAATTCACTTGCAGAACCAGCTTTGGTAATGAGCATAAGGGTAGAGTGAGTAACTGAATGAAAAAAAACAAGTTCTTCCTGCTTTGGCGCGCACATTTCGACTTTGACTTGGCAGTTTGACATGTCACTCACTACTTGCTGTTGATGCTTTGCACTTCACACTGTCAATTTATCCCCGTGGTTGGCCCTCCTAACCATCATTTGACACCAAATGCATCATTGATGATGCTGCTGCTGCTCGGATTGATCATCCATGCCTAATGGAAGCTCTAATATTGTCTTTTTCGTCCCTCATCGACAGAGGAAATGGCCATAAAAAACATCTCAATCGTACCATGAAAAGGACTTTTTTTCAGTTAGCATGTTTTTTCGCCAAGACCATTTGTCAAGTCATTAGTCGAACTTGAGTAGAAGTGATGCAACGCGAACAAACTTAATGTAAAGTGTGAAAATTTTGATTACCTCGTGATCAGTCACTCTGTAAGTAACAGAAGAAAAATTATAACCGATTACAATTCCTTTCTGGCAGTGTGTGTGTGTGTGTGTGTTCGAACACGACAACTACAAGTCAATTTGATTGTTTTAACTGTGTACATTACACTGGTGGCACTTTCAAACAAATGTATAGTCAACTGATGGTATACCAAGTAGCGTTATAATAAGTGTGACTTTGGTGACTGAGCATAAGACAAGGATAGAGAGAAAGAAAGAGAGAGAGAGTTGAAGTCAATTTATAAATTGGTGCGTAAAAAGATGAAAAAATGAAAAAGAAGCAATTCATGCAGATGAAAATGTATAAATGCAAAGAGTACAAAGGCATTCACTTTAAACTTGTACAACGTGAGCAATTTTTTCAAGACGCATCCTGAGATAAATTGGCCACACGATGAGAAAGAATGACGAAACTAGACGAAACCGAGTGAGAGTGACAAACGATGAAGAGAAGAACAATATCAGCAGCAACAACAGCAACTTCTACAACAGCAGCAGCAGCAAATGCAAACGCTTAAGCAAATGCAACACAGCGTCGCATCGCATGCGCATAGCGCTAACTTGAGGGCCAAGTTGCCATTTTGATTCGACGACTCAGAAGTCACCAAAGCCTTCCTGACTTCTCATTCTTACTCTTATTCATAAGGTTCAAGTGTCCAGAATTATCATCAGGTTGATTAACTGATCATGTCCACCGGTGATTCCACTGGTGGTGGTTCATCAAGTGGAAACGATCGTCGATGGGGTGACACAACATCTAAGAGAGGTGAAATATCCCGTGTTTTCATCGGTAACATTCCACACTCGACTATTTGTAGTGAACTTGAGAAAAAATTTCGACCCTATGGCAAAATTGATGGTATTGACATTAATGCAAATGGATTTGCATTCGTACAATTTTCTAAAGTTGAAGACGCTAAGCGAGCTTGTAACGTGGAAAATGGTTCATCACTAAAAGGTCGTAAATTGGAAGTTCGAATGTTCGACAAAAGCGGTGGACCGAATAAAAATAAAGGAAAATTTGGTCCTCGTGATCGTGAAAGAGATAGATCACCATTTGAAAGAAACCGCGGTAATAATATTGAACCATTCATGAGTGGTGTATTTCACCCACATCAAGGTCCACCTCCAAACATGAATGTACCCCCTCACCACCAAACATCCATTCCTCCTCATCCTTTTTCATCTGGCCATCAAATGCAACCAGGTTCATATGGTCCTGGTATTGGTGTTTCTGGTCCAGGTCCTCATCAGCAAAATGTATCCATCAATAACCTTCCACCTCAAGCCCAACCTCAAGCTCCACCTCAAGTTGCACCTGGAAATGTCCCTGTCAATGATATTGAAATCATTGTTATCAACAAAGACCAATGGGCTTATGCTGAAATGGTTGAACGTCGACTACGTTCAGAAACCGACATCAAATTAGTCGACATTCTATTTCTTCATTCTCCTCAACTTATTTCGATGACTTTAAATGATTTATTTGAAAGAAGAACATTGTATGCTCTTGTAGTATCACCTGAAAATGAAAGCCATAAATCAGTCACTGTTCACGTGTTACACAATCAAATGGAGTATCGAAATGTCCCTTTGGATAAAGCTATTGGCATGATTGCCGATGATTTCCGAAAGTACACTCACGGTGATCCTCGCGCAGCCAACAATGTTCGTAGTGGTTCAGGTCCTTATGATCGTAGTCTTGGTGGTCTTGAACACAATCGTCATTCTATGTCAGATCGTCTCGGTCCTGCCAATAGTTTAACACGCAATGGTTCCAATGTACAAATGAATTCAGTTGGTGGACCATTCGCTGGAACTTCAAATGCTGTATCAAGTCGATTAGAAAAAAGACTTCCGGATGAAATTTCTTTCTTACTTCAAACGACCATCTCTGAAGGAGGAGTACAATTTCTTTCATTACAACAAATTGATAGTATAATTGACTATTTTACGCGTGAAAGGGACAGGTTGACATCTCGACCAAATTTAGTTGGTTTGGATGGTAGTAGCCAGTCACAACCTGGTCAACCAGGTGGAGGTTCGAGTGTTCAACAGCAACAGCAGTCACAACAACAGGCTAATAGTGTAGTTGGAAATGTTGCCGGTAACAATGACAGTTCGGCCGCATCACTTTTCGAAAATCCACAGGTTAAAGAGGCACTCAAGTCTCTTCTCAGTATTGGAGCTCTTGGCTCACAACATCAAAGTAATCAGCAACATCGAATGCCAGTTCTGCACCAATTGCCTGCCGCGTGGTAATTTACAAATGAAGCGATAACGATTGACGATCCTCCCTTTTTTAATGAATAATAATTATCCACCAAATTAAAAACATGTCGAAATGTTGGTTTACGCAACCACCAAAATCTTAGCAAGCATAAGGTTGCAAATTTCCCTCGGTTGTAAAATCGCGGTCATCTTTAGCGATTATCCATGCCATAGGTGGTAATTCTGTCTACTCAGCCGAATAAAAATACCTACGCAGATTCGCGTAAATTTTGCAACCAGTATTCATCACTTTCACTCGCTCACTGCTGAAGGATAATGACCGTTCGTTCGGTCTTCACTGGAGGATGTATCATTAGTTTCGATTGAATCACATTCCAAAATAGCAAAGGATGACAAGATGGAGATTTTGACAAAATGAGAAAATGAGAAAATGAGAAAATGAGAAAATGAGAAAATGAGAAAATGAGTAAATGTAATGCCTTTTCTCTCTACCGTATACTTTGATGCTTAAATTTCTCTCTCTCTCCTTTGCTTTGCTTTTCTTTTTTCTCTCTTTTTTCGCCTCCTTTTTCTCCTCTTTCTCCGTGTAACTTTTTACCTCGGTGAATCATTAAAAACTTTACTACCATCTTTGATAAAATGTCATCTTTGTCAGTTACTGGTCTGTTGACTGTTTCTTCCTTCTTTCTTTCTTGCTTGTTTATTCGGTATCACGTGTTGCATACTCACCACTGCCAAGTCAGTCAGCGCGCGTCATTTGTTCTAACTGTACATTTTCATCATGCCTGCTGCATCATACATTTTTTGCCCGAAAAGATCACAACAGATGATAGTTTAAGTGCAATATACTTTATTCGTTGAGAGTTTCTTTTTGTTCTTTCTTCATCTTACCAAATATAGTTTTGGTTAGTTCGCAACTTCGCAACTGTGTCCTGGTTCTTTCTTTCTATCCTTCTCTCTGGTTCTTTTTGCTCTCTCACTCACTCTGTGTACTCGAGTTGTTTAGAACGACGAGTGTAATTTTCATTCTTTCCTGTCTCTTCCTCTTACTCTCTTCATCCCTTACTCTGCTCTTCTCTTTTTGTCTTACATTCACCCTGCCTTGGCTAATCCAGGGAAGAATTTGCCATCCTTACACTTTATCCTCACTCTTACCGCTGTTTTTCTAAGAATAAACTCAACATCTTACAGCTGTTGCTGCTGTTACATGAACAAAGTTCTTTGCTTCACTTGAGGCCAAAGCATCGACGGTCTTTCTTTCCTTTTTTCCTTCTTTCTTACTTTCTTACTTTCTTACTTTGCTTGTGTTTTCTTCTCTTCCTTTTCTTACTTGTAGTACTTTTCTTTACTTCTGGTACTTCTTTCACTTTCTCTTACTTCTTCCTTCCTCTTCTTTCTTCCTTTTGCTTATGTAAAGATGAATACTTGATTTAAACTGGGCATCAGGCCAGTTAGAATTTGTCTTACTCGGCCCTTGCTCTGACTTAAACGACTTTGACGACAAAGACAAAGTACAATTAGCTTGACAACTTTTCCCTTTTCAACCAGTGGCAACTATTTCATGGATGACAAATGAACCATTTCCAACTGTCAAATGTCACATGTTAACTGTTCTCCTTGCGAATCTGTTTGAATCTGCATTTATCATTCTATCGATTGGTGTGTGAAGTGTTTCTTCACTTTATCATTCACAAGGTGATCAACCGATCAGACAATTCGCTTTGTCACATCGACACACAAAGTCGAACAATCAAATTCATACACAAAGTACCATCAAAGAACTTTCCGAGTTATATCAACAATCAACTACTGACAATCGACAATCGACAGCCGTTTTCTGTCTGACTGATTTTACGATTTGACGATTTTACGATTTTACAATTACACTTAACTTGAGTTAAGTTAACTTAACAGACCTCCTACTAAAGTATTCACTTTGGTAGTTTGTTCATTGGTTGGTTTGTTTGTTTGTTCTTCTCAGGGCAATAAATTGTAAGAGGATATGAGTGTTTCTCTTGCCTCACTCGTTAATTCTTTTGTTCTAATTCTGCTGCAAATAATTAAAATAAAAGGGTGAAAAGTGACTAGTGAGCTATTTAACTGACTTTCAGACTTACAAACTTACAGACTAACAGATTGAACTAAACAATTCTTTTGTACCAAGCCAAGAAGAAACGAGAAACAGAGAAACAGTCAAATCAGCTCCGGAAGCTTTGAATGAAGCCACTATTAAGAGTTGATCCTGTAAAATTCGAGGATGCGGATGCTGATGTTCATTTGGATGCGGATGGATGCTATTGAGTTTCACTGAAGGTTGAAAATCTTAGCCAGGGCTATTTTTCTCTCCTTCTCTTTACTTCTCTTTACTTCTCTTTACTTCTCTTTACTTATCTTCTCCTTCGCTTTTTTCAACTTTCCTCTTCCTTTTTTTCTATGCTTTCCTTCGCTTTTCTCTCTGTCGCTTTTTCCTCTCTTCTCTACTTCAGCGGCTGTTTGGCTCTTGATCAAATACCGGAGGGAAGAGCGAGCGCTCTCAGCATCAGCATCTTCAAATTAGAGTAATAACGAGAAAAAGTAGTCAAGTGAAGCATCTCCCATCTCTATATCTCCTTGTGCATGAATGTGTAGCTCTTTTATTATTTCAAGCACAGTCGGCAAGTACCATGGACTCATTTATTAATTCAAGAAGCTCTTTACTTGTGTTGGTTGATGAGAATGTTTGTGTATTTAACATGCATACGGGTGTAGCCAATGGTTCTTTCGTTCTTTTCGTTTCATTTTACCACGGGCATATCGAGGTATCTTCTTGTCTCCTGGTGTTTTTCCTTTCTTACTCTCTCTCTCTTTCTCTCTTTCTCTCTTTCTCTTACGATGCTTGCAACAAGTGACAGCTAGTACAGGGAAAGAGACAAAGTCACACACTCTCACACACCAGTTGAATGATGACTGCACTCACACGTATCAAGGGCATCTTTGGAGCATCCTTTTGCAGTTTCGTCACCCGCTTCCGGGCCCATCCGTGCACTTGAACTGTGATTGATTACATTCTCTCCATGACTCGAAAAACATTCCAAAATACTCGCAAAGTCGGGCATCAGTCAACTTGCCCTGCAAAGTTTGGACAACTTATAAAGCAAGGCAATTGATGATTTGACTTGATGCACTTGTATTCAAAAGGCGATGGACTGTTTTTCATTCGACATTCCAGTCACATTCCCAGGGTTCTTCCTCAATTTCGTGGTCGAAGTCGTTGTAAGAGTTTTCGAGGTTCGGTTCATAATGTTCTTCATTATCTTCTTCATAATTTTCTTCCCATTCTTCTTCCCATTCTTCTTCACTTTCTTCATCCTCCATCGACTCCGAATCTTCAGAACCACACTCGATGTAACTAGAATCTTCTTCATCTCCTAAATATCGTGAGGACAATTTCTGAGGCAAAGGTTGAGATATCAGGTCATTCCTTTCGAGATCTCCTCTTAAAGAATCATCTTCTTCCATTTGAGCATGTCCATTCATGTACTTGATCTCCAAAATTTCCATAAAATTCAGATCTTTCCTTCTTCTGTACTCTTTGACCATCTCTTCGTATACTTGTATAGTTATTTGATTGAGTTGCGAAGAGGTGAGTCTAATCTGATGGTCATTTGCAATTTGTTTGATCGATTCTTTGAGATCATCTTCGAATGGACACAAACCTTTTCGACGATCCTCTTGAACGTATTTGGTTATATAGTTTGATATTTCACTGTCAATTTGAGGGTAACCTGTTGATTCTTGTACTTGAAATTCCTTGTAGTGATGGGCACCAACAGATCCAGGCAAATTACGCATATCCAAATGTCGAGAACATTGAATCAAGTCTTCTGTCAATTTTGCTTTAATAGCCCTAAATTCATCCAACACTTTCGTCCATTTGTCGGTTTTTCGTGAATCTTCGTAAATGCATTGTTGCTCGATGATTTGACTCATACGCTTTTTCAACTTTTCAAATTCTCGAACCAATTCTTCATCACTCATTTTACCGTAATCAATTTGAGTGATTTTATTTCCGACCATTTCTTCTGCGTAAGATTCTGAATCTGATTCTGATTGTGGCAATTCCTCGAGTTCTAGTGAAGTGTCCAAGTGAAGCAAATTCGATTGCCCACTCTCGTTGATCCCAGATCCAGAAGCCTGTTGGTTGAGTGAATCATCTTCATCTCCTTTCATCTCCTTTTCTTTCGAAACTTTCATTATTGGTTCTTCATTTGACTCATCGGCAGAATCGCTACTTATGGTGATGATTGGATTTAACTTCGGATTTAAACTTGAATCACATGGAACGGTCTTGAATGCTTGACTGTACTGTCTGAAATCATCAGCAATCCCGGTAATGGCTTGATCCAATGGAGCATTTGAGTACTTTTTAGAGTTGTGGAGGACCCAAATGGTGACTGATTTGTTGATGACGTTTTCAGGTAATATTCGAAAAATATACAATGTTTTTCGTGCCGTAAGTGATTTTAATTCTTTGTTGATCCATTGACGGGACCGGTCTGAATGCGATTCAAGGCAGAGAATATCGACTGATTTGATATCTGTTTCAGATTTGATTCGACGTTCGACCATTTCTGCGTACATCAAACCATTCTTACTGGCAAGAATGATCTCCAAATCATTTCTTTTGGTAGATGAAACCTTAGATCGGCTCATTTTATGATAATTCTCGATTGTTGGCTCGCTTTCAGTCGATGATGAGGCAAGGTGGACGCTTTCGAATGTTTGAGTAATCAAGTAATCGAATTATTCGAACGCGACCCGAAATCCACTTGACGAATCCATCCGAATTTCTTCCTCGGTCAACAATGAGATCCCTCGGCATTGTAAATACTCTTTCGGATGAACAATCAAACGCTAACTGCCTTTCATTGATGAAGGTGAAAATCTTGGAACGAATCGATGATATTTCAAACCTTCTCATCCTTGTGATGATGAAAATATGGACATACAATTGATTGAAGATGCTGGTAAATCAATAATTCTATTCAATGAAAAATATCCAAAGAAGTTCTCTTCATCTCTTCACCATAACATGTAGGAAGAACCGTGATCTAAATGATCTGTGTTGCTGGGTGAGTTCAGATCAAGTGGTAATCGATCTAGAACAAGTATCTTGTCGTCAATCGCTGGTAAACAAAGTAAATATCAAACACAAAGCATCATCGGTACGATCTTTATTGCTTAAAATCAAGCATTTGTATTTTTATTCATGCATCTGTATTCATTCATTGTAATCACATTAGAAGTATTTACTCCGACAATCATCATCGTCATCATATAATTAACTCAAATCAAGTCAAGCTGAACGTTTAATTACGAGTTTATTTGTCTTTAACAATTTTTATAATCAAAGTAAGTAGAAATTCGACAAATTCGGCTGATTGGTTGGCCATCAAGTTTCAAATTGACATTCGAACATGACAATCATGATTTAATCGGTCACTCATTATCTCAATGCATATGTTAGATTGATTCGAGATGACATAGTGAGCACAGATAAGCTCAGATGATTGACAGAGTCAACAAAGAATATTCACAATGACAAGAATGTACAAGTGTACATGAGCGTTCAAGCGTCTTCTTCGTCCTGTTGTGAACAGAACAAACCGCTCGACAGTCACTTTTTACTCAAAGTTCAGCTTCAAGGAGCCTAATGAGTTGGTCTCTGGTGAGTGTGGACATCGTTGGTCATAAAGAACTTGAGACATTAACTTGACGATGAATATAAACAACTGAAGAGACGACTGACTGAAAAGTTATACTTTGAACCAATTTGGTGGAGAAAAGTCATTGACAAACAAGTGGCACTTTGGCAAATTGCCATGAACTTGGAAGAGTCAAAGTAAATCGAATATCGTAAATTGAAAATTGCTAAGCCATCATAACAAAGTAAAGAGTTACTCAATGGAAAATGACTTTATTATTGAGCAATGATGTTCTAAAACATCCTTTTTTTAGCAGTCTGAGGCAGGAGGATTTCCTTGGCTGATTGAAATAATGAGAGCAAACCAGCTCTTTTCCTCGAAGAAAAGTAACTACTGATTAAATCTGAGTCTGTTCCTCCCGGTAAACCACTGTTATGATCTACTGTAGGTAGAGTTCTGTCGTTGGCTGACAATGAAATTAAAAAGGCGAAAGGTATTAACCACATGATGGTGAAATAACCGATGATTTGAGAAAAGGGAATGAATTGATAGGAAAAAAATGAAAATGCTAGATAATGATTGATGATCAAAATTATCATTCCCAGGACGAAATTTACTGATGCAAATTCAATGTAGGGAAAATTATTCAGTATTCTTAAGTGTATGCCTTGACCAATTAAACCAAATAGTATCATCGAATTTGGCATGTCTTCAAACAAAAATAGCAAGACGTAGACTAAGGCACAAAACTGTAATGAAAAAAAATAAAAAATTGGTCATTCATTGGAAAATGATAAAAGCTTAACTAACTTACAATTATTAAATATTTGATGACTTTGGCAGCAATCACAGTATATTCTTCAACTAATTCAGCCAAGTAGTAGAGGCCGGCTGCAACAGAGACAATTACAAATATCAACTGGACAAGAATGGCAATCCAGCTGATTAAAATTAAGAACCACATTTTTATTGAGAGTGTGAATGACGATTCATCCAATTGCAGGAGATTTACGTTGTTTCAATTACAGTTTAAAGTGGCCAAGACGATTTAGGCAATGAAAAGGTTTGACATTCATGCTTGAGGGCGCTGATGTTGCTTTTTGAACACATGTTCGGTCTCTGCATTGCCTTATAAAATCCATTCATGTTAGTGGCAGGTATTGTTCACCAATTAACGTCGTGAAAGGGCATCTTATGATTCATTAGATTGGTTTTACCAGTCACTTTTTGGACTAACTTAAATCTTACTCTGTAATTGTGTCAGTTAATTTCGTATTTAATTACTTGATGACTCTGACATCTGTTATCTACTAGCTAATCGAAGCATTTGAGCAAGAAATCGCATTCGGTACAAAAAAACATCACTTATTTGATTTGAAATCCTGCTGGAACTCGCTGGATACTCGCCAATTCATTTAAAAAATGGCAGATTCGGCTGATGCCCAGCAAGAACAACCTTCAACCAGCAAAGAAGCAGAATTAAAAGAGAAGTCATACGATGAACTTCTTGAAATGATCAAGTCTCTCATACCATTAAACAACCCATCGCGTCAAAAAATCATTGACTCTATTGACCAAAAGTTATCTGGAATGATTGAACTGAAAGACGAGTCAAAAAAAGAAAATTTCAAGCAAGAACTCAAGAATTCAATCTTTGTAAAATTCATACTCAACTTTCATCGTCGTAATCGTGAAAAAGATGATCAATTTAACTCGGTTTGGAATGAATTCATCTTTCATCTTAAAGCAGAATACGATATAGTAAAAAAGAAAAAAGAAAAGTCCGATGAAATTCAAAGGGCCAGAAAACTTCGTGAGGAAACCGGAACTGTTATTCCCATTTTGCAGCGTTCAAATCGGGATAGAGAAAAAAAAAGGCAGCAGCAAATTGTAGAGCAAATTGTAAAACTCAACAAAAAATGGAACAAATTCCAAAGATCCACTTTGCCTTGGGATGATGAGGATGAACTTGAACAGTTCATAAAAGAGCAAGATAAAACACAGCGTTCGTTAAAAAAATCGTTTTCTATTTATGCTGAAATGATAGGTATGGATGTTGAAGCAGCATCAAGGATGAAGAAGCCTTTCGATTTAACTGCCGCTGGCTATTCAACTGATTATCCGATTATCGATCGTGAAATTTCTACCTTTATCACCACCTATGTAAATACTAAAGACCACGATCGTCCTCTGTATTCTCGACCAGATTTCGACACAATCCAAGAACAAATTCAGAAAATAGTCGACTCTCATGAACTCAAGATTGATGAAGGCCAAGTAGACAAAATTGCCATTAAAGTGTGCAAAGAGGTAGTCGAAGAGTATCATCGAAGGATGATTCAAAATTTGAAAGAAGATTTTGAAACTCATCTCTCTGACTGTGAAGGCGAAGAACCAGTCAATTTTGATGATCCTGAGTTAGAAGAAAATCTTAAACTTAATTATGAAAGCGGAAGAAAAGAAGAAGATGTTCTAAAAGAATACGTCGATAAATACAATGAGATGGATGATCAATCACGTCAAGGTTTGGATCAAGAGGAAGAAGAAGAGGATGACGAAGATGAGGACGAAGAAGACGAATCAGATGCAAATAATAGCTATGAAGTCAACCTCTTAGAAGACGAAGAGAATGAAGAAGGACCATCGAATGGAGGTACTTGATGATCCAACTAGTGATTCGCCCCAAAGTCAAAATGGCAAGTCTCCTGCTAAGTCTAATGGTGATAATTTTGAAACTATTGAATCTCAACAATCCGACCAGTCTGAAAATCCCGAAACATCACCCAGGAAAAATGACAACAACAAACGTGTATTAGATGAATCTTCTGGATCAGAAGAATTGATCAAGCCCAAGGTTCAAAAGATTACTGGATCTGACACTGAAGCCAGTACAACCATCAGGCATCGTCATTGGATCTGTTTCTCAGAATCAAGACCCGCCTGATGATTACGAAAGTGATGGTGATTGTAAAGTAATACAAACATATCGAAACCCAAACCAACCGGAAGTGATTGACCTTGCTTTGGATAGTGACTAGATCTCACCTAAGTAGCTTACTATTTCATCTTTTTTAATAAATCATTTGAAAACCAAAATTATGATAATTATCTCAAAAGTTTATTCATTACCATCAAATTCTATTTAATTCAAAATAAGATGATTTGATAAGTCTGTAAGTTTACTATCGAGATCAAGATCCGTTGGCTGATGGTTAGGGTAAGAGTCACAGAGAGTGCTGATCTCGTTCATCTGATACTTGGAATCATCAACTTGGTAAGAATATTGATTGGAATGATGATGATCCATGATAAGTTCTTCGCCGGCTCGAATGTCCCTCAAGGCGACGACAACTGACCTTTCGACTCCGTTGACGTTGATAGATCGCCAACTGCAGTTGGTCCCACCTTCAATGGCTTGTTGTGATATAACAGAAGGATTGAGTGGTGCATCATTTCTTAAAGGTATGTTTTCTCTTGGAAAAGAGTCTTGAACCGAGTTTTCAATTGAATTACTGCCAGTTGTTCTGACGATCAGTTTTTCGGACGCTTTGGAGATCACTGTAAAGGTCTTCATGCCGATTCGAGCGACAAGAGAAACGATGAGATGAAAGTAATTCTGAGCTGGGTTCTTTTTTCCTTTTCTTCTGGTGTTATTTAGAGTTGTTTGAGAAAAGTGCAATCGAGCAATCGTCACTTTAACATCATTAACTGGATTGAGAACGAATTTTTCAGGAACAAAAGGAACTTTGCTTCGGTTACGCTGACTTTGAACTACTCTGACATGTTCATCGGGCATTCCACTCTTGCATCCGATCACATCGATTTGCATGTCACTGATTTCCTCCCAACCAGATGGTGTAAAGATGTACCCTTTCCTTCCGTCACTTGAGTGGCTTACTTTCATTGTCAACTGAAAGTGATTTTTTCTTCTTGACCACAAAATTTTGATCGATGGGACAGAAAATGAACCCTTTGTCAGGGTGAACTTGCAAATCAAATTTTATTTCATTTCCTGTCTGGTCGAATACTTTGGTCCACCTGTTGGTTAAAAAGGGTTCAAATTGGATGATTTTTTCTTCAAAATTGCTGAGTTGACTTTCGTTGCAGGCTTGAAACATACTTCAGTACACAATGACTGGTATGGCCCAAGATCAGGTGTTTTGCCCTGGTCTTTATAACCACAGCAAGCCGCCAAATAAAGTTACTGTCACTTGTTAACAACATCGATTCTGGAGGGAAAAACTGGACCTCCACACTGACCATCACGTGTTGAAGTTGTGGTCTCAGATGGACCAAGATTTGAAATTACTATCGGTGAAGAGATGAAACTTTTTTAAAACTTTCGTCATGCAACTTGTTGATAGCTGGTTTAAATGATAAAATAACAAATTCATCCTCAATCGAAGTCAATTTAATTCGTAACTGTCAAATTGTAATTGTAATCAGATGTCAGAAAGTCAGAAAGTGCTGCACTCGAGTGACCGATTTAGTAATCCAATTAACCTTTCACACGTAAATTCATTTATTTCCTCATCTCACTGGGACAATTTAATCGTATTCTCACAGACACAATGGATAATTTATTACAATCTCATGCTCACACAGTAGCAATGAAATAACATACTTTTCATTGCCTGTTTATGTAATATTAGAGCAGTTTGGAGAAGTTTTTTTTCGTGTGGACTAACTGATGATTATTCAAATTAATGCATGAAATGTCAGAAAATTTCATCTCGTGTTTACAATTTTCAAATGTAATGACCCCAAGTTCAATGCAAACTTGGTGAGAGTGTGAATTAAGTTAACATCGAGCAAATGGAAAATCAAGTAGAATAATTGACAGGACTACTGGTGAACTAGCATAGTGTGATGTGATAGTTGTCGATGTAAATTAACTTTGTTCGAACATTCATCCGATCAATCAATCGATCATCGTTGGCATGTAAATTGTGAAATTAAGGTCAATATAAACAGACTAAACGGACTGAAGACAGACCATCCGTTCAGTGGGATGTTCTGTCTTTGTGTATGAGTGTAAGTGTTTAAGTGTGTGTACAATGGAGATAATTGTGCAGTTGCTCTTGAAAGATTAATTAATTCCATCGGACTGACAAGTGGACAGGTACACAAGTCATACAAGTCATACAAATCATACAAAGCATGGGAAGGAAAGAAATAGAAATAAATAAATGAAAGACATTAAAGCAAATAAAAAAAGGTCGTTCCTATTACCCTGCCTTGTTTTAATTCCAATTACTGTCCCTCCTCATCTCTCCACTCGTCAAGGTAAATCAGGTAATCAACAATCGATGAAATCGCCAAGGACTGTAATATTTAAACCGGGTCAAATTGACTGTCGACCATGAGAGAGTGAGAAAAAGAGAAAAAGAGAAAAAGTGAGACAAGTGAGAGGTGAATTGAATCGAGGATCGAATGAATGTGAAAGTGAAAAAGTGTGGATAAAAAATATGATAAAGTGAAAAAAAAGAGCGACGAAGGCTGAAAGTGAAATTGAAGAGACAAATGAACGCAAAGACACACACCCGATTGGTACAATCAAAGACATCAAAGGAATCAAAGGAATCAAAGACTTGGCACTTGGGAAGAACCATTCTGAATTCTGTATTCTGTATTCTAATGTCTGAATTCTACTGCTTTTTCTTCTATGAGTCTGCTGTTTTCATCAGAACAATGAAATGAAAAGTTTTTCAATCTTCTTTGTCTACAACTTTGACTGCTCATGTATTCTATTGAATTATTAATAATGTTTGAATATTGAACTAGCGAAATGTCAAAATGTTGAAACATACCGTTTTACTCATTAATCCACTTAAGCAAATGTACACAATTAAGGGCGCTACTCGGGCACCTGACTACTTGATTATTTGACTACTTGATTATTTGACTACTTGACTTGTCTACTACTACGAAAAAGTTGTTGTTGAAATGAGCAAACAGACACACTGTGTCATTCAAGTATTGAAATAATTTGGGTCTTCGTTCAGTATTTACAAACAACAAAACACATCTCGCCCTAACTTTGCATTCGGCACAGTTTATCAAATGCGGAATCTCACATTTGCTCAGTGTCAATCAGCCATTTTTCAGCCATCAGACAACAAGAGCACCATCACGGTCGAGATAGGCCAAACAGTTAAACAGTTAAATAGCTGAACAGCTAAACAACTCTCAATCGAATGTCACGATTAATCAAACTGCATCACTGTTTCATTCGTCGTTCATACTGAGCAAAGTCAAAGTGTCGTATCGCTTGTTTTGATGTTTATGTTGGTCGTTTCTTGTTTCCCTTGAATGATGGCAATGGCAACTTCTTGTTGTTGTTATTGTTGTTGTTGTTGTTGTTGTTGTTTTCTCTATCAATTGGATCAAATTACTCCCTGGTCAACGACGATGATCATCTGCACTCAGGTTGACTGAGTCATTAACGCAGTTGACTCGTTCATCTACTTTGCACTTGGACATTATAATCTTTACTCTTTTACTCTTTTTTACTCTCTTTACTCTTTCTACTCTCTACTCATGGCCGAATTTCTTACATTTTTAACATTTTTTTACATCTCACGTCAAGAGATTGATTCAACTCACACACTTACACATTTCATTACATTTCATAAAGTAGATTTTTTTATTTTCACCGATTTTTTCTTTCTTGTACTTTTTTCTCTCACTTTTTTTGTAAACTTTTTTCTCTCAACATACTCTTGTCTTGAATCTTTTCCTCACAATACTTGATAGTCAAACTCGTCAATGTGCCAGATGTTGCTTGAAGATTAACCTGAGATTATATTTTTGTTTCATTTACTTGGAAAACTTCTCTTTACGACCAAAACAATCAGTTGATTAATGTAACACACTGTAAACTGTAAATAGTCATTCGAGAGAAAAGAAAAATCACATAATCAAATGTATCTACCAAAATGATTGAGATGAATTTATTCTACTGAAGAATAAGAAGAAAAACCAAAGTTAACTTTAAAAAGACGAAGGTGAAAGAATTTCCTTGTTGTGTTTGTCTTAATCATTTGTGAGGTCAATCGTTAAATTCATTTTTAACGAAGTGACCAGTGTAACTGAAGCATCAAAAGAAATTTTATTCTTTTTCACTGACATCTTTTACTCTTATACGTTTTTTTACTTTTTTACTCTTTTACTCAGATCAGATTAAAAAGATAATCTGACAGTTCACTTGCATATTTGGAATAAACGGGTGAAGTTTAAACTTCAGTCAAGTCCGTCTGCACGAGGATCTTTTCACCATCATCATGTATACATCATGTATCTTGACTTTACAGTGCAGTCAACTTTAATAGAGAAAAGGATGAAAGAAAATAAAACACTTCCTTGTCTATGAAGTCGTTACAGTGAGTCTATAAATATTATCAATCAACACTTTTAACAATTTACACAATATAGCAACAAAGTACAAGTATCCATGGTAATCATTTATCAATTATCTCCACAGTTTACCTTCATCCATCAAACAATATTCACGTTTGTCATGTTGTCAACATGCAAATTACTTTTCTTTCCCCATTAAAAAAGTTAATGTCAATTGCATGTGAATAAAATATAAGTGAGAGTTTGGTAGAAAATACCTTGAAAAGTACTCTTTAGTTTACCTTTGCTCGAACATTCAATCAGGTCATTGATATGATTTATTTAATTTGTATGTAAAAAAAACAAAATGTCAAAGATCTGGATAAATTACTCAACAACTTTTGTCAGGATAATCATTGAATAATTCACCCGAGTTCAGTTAAATTGTTCTATCGTAATGTCAATGATTTACGAGTGACCACAATTGTAGACTGATGAATGAAGTGATCACTGACTATTGATAGTTGTTATGATGTTATTGTCAATTGTTATGATTATGAAGGATGAGGATGTGTAAGATGAGTAAAATGAATTAGAGTGAAAGTTAACTGTTCGAGCAGACAACAACGAGACAAATAAACAAATAAGCAAATATACATCGAATGACACAAACAACAAGAAGTACCGAGTTAGACGGAAAGGAATAAAGAAGAAGAAGAAAGAAGAAAAAAAAGAGGAGAGAGGAAGAGGAGGGGGAGGATGTTGCGAACTAGATTAGATAATTTGGAAACAAAAGGAGACAGGGAGAAGAAGTAAAATAAAAAGATAGAGAAGAAAGAAGAAACAAGAAGAAAAAAGACAAGAAGACTTGAAGACTTGAAGACTTGAAGACTGGTGCAAGTTCGGCAGGACCAATAACGAGAATAAGAGGCGAGCTCAGCAAGACCTACTTTGGCAAAGAACAGCCTTTCCACTTTACCCGGTTTGTGTTGTTATGTTGTTGTAGTGTTGCAGTATTGCAGCATTGCAGTATTGAAGTACTGCTCTGTTGATGTGCTGCTGATGTGTTGCTGTTGTGTCCTGCTCCACCAGTGCAAACTTTTAAGTTGACTCCTGACTGTTGACTGTTGCATTTTTCCCATTTTCTCATTTTCTCAATTTTCCCATTTTTCTCAGTTTGACTTGAAAACGGCTGCAGTTGCGTCCTTCTTTCTCTTCTTTCTCATTGCATACTCACCATCTTACTATTTCTTTACTTTATTCTTCATTCTTTCTCTTAGTTTGTTGTTATTTTTCCTTTTGTCAGTTTGATACTTTATTTACTGTCGACGGACGATCAAATTGACTGTTCATTTACTTCTCTCACTCAAGGAAAAAGGAAGTCAATCCCGTTAAATCGGGTTAACTTGCTTTCATCGTTCACTTCATTGCCGACTGGCACTTCATCCATCTCATCCGTTTCATTCATCTCATCTTTCTTTCACCTGTTGATCCATCACTTCGTCACTTCCACACTTTGTAATTGAGTGCATCTTCTTAACTGCATCATCAGCATCTGTATGTGTCATTTCTATCAAGTCCACCGCAATATTTGCCACAGTAACAACAAGTGCCTTGAGTGCCTTTAACTTTTGCAACTTCATCCACCATTATCACTTTCATCTTCGATCATGAATGTACGTACCAATCACCTGACTATCCAATATGTTGATCAATTAATTTCATCATGCTTCAAGTAATCTAATTGAACATTGAAAAGTCAACCAGCACAATTTAACATTTGCTGTAGTACTGTGTATATACTTTGAATACTTTGAACACTTTGAATACTGTGTGTTGATGCTTCAACAGACCTACTTTTTGCCTGAATTATTTTGTGACTCGCCTCTTTTCTTCACTCTTGTTGCTGTCTCAACTTGAAAAAATATTCTTTTTCCCGAATATTATAATAATATTATAATATCATTACAATTTTATATAAGACCATATGATAAACTTGTACCAAGTAAATACTAATGACTTACTTTTTCTCTCTCTCTTTCTTTTCACTTGTCACATTCAGGGAGTAACAATGAAATGTCGTCTAATATTTTTGGTAGTGTCATTTATAGCATTGCAAACATTTTCATTGACATCTTCTCAACCAAAGAAATTGAGTAAGTATTTGAAGTACATTTATTTGAATGTATTTATTATCATTAGTCGATTAAACATGTGAAACAAGTGAAACTTTATATCAAGTATCAATGACAATTCACACAAGTTGTCAGGGTGAAAAAGAAAAGTTTATTTTTCTTATCGACTTCAACATCACTTGTCCTTTCATTCATTCACTTGGACAATTAAGACTCAAGCATATCTTGCAGTATGATTGAAAGAACTCAATTACTAACAGTGAGTGAGACATGAATGAATGAATGAATGAATGATTACTTATCTATATTTGGTCAGTGTTTTCATCACGATTGAAATTGTAATTTGCTGTATGCAGTACACTTTCACTCGACCAGACAATAGATACAAGGGCAATTACGTGAGAATCAGTTTGCTTGAGTTTTCCACTTGGAGTTATCTGCATCTGCAAAAAACTAGATGACGAAGATGACTGAGATGGCTGAGATGAATAGACAATAACTTGATGATACTACAATCGACAAAGAGCTTTCAACGGTCTAATTGGCAATCCATTCATCAGCCCTCGAGTGTCAAGTGAATACTTACCATTGTTGTTATCCTTTGTTATTGCTATCAGTGTTGATTATTTCATCTATTTACCTGTTAATGTTAACTCCACTTTTTACTCATTGTTTGCTTTTAACTGTTAACTGTTAACTTTTAAACTTTTTCACTCGTTCACTTTTACTATCATTTGATAGAACTTTTTGATGTGTCTGGACATCGAAGTCACTCGCCTTACTCTGCCAGTGTGTTCCAACGGAGAAATCAACATAATGATCAACATGAACAACAAAAGGCAATCAGCACAAGCACAAGTACCACTACTCAAAGGCCATCAAGTACATCAACAAGTGTTGTGTCAACTTTTAATGAAAGACCATCCTTTCATCATCACAGAAATATTCGACGAGGTGGTCGAGTCGACTCTTCAGATGCCTTTTCCAATGATAACATGACAATTAGTGAATCAGCTCTGAGTACATCAGTAGCTTCCAAAGATAAAAAAATTGTATGTTACTACACTAATTGGTCACAATATCGACCAAAAGTTGGTAAATTTGTTCCCGAAAACATCGATCCTTTCATCTGTACTCATGTGGTCTTTGCATTTGGTTGGATGAAGAATAACAAAGTTCAGTATTCGACTCAGCTGATGACACCAAAGGTGGTAAGAAAGGTCTTTATCAAAGAGTCATCGAATTGAAAAGTCAAAATCCCAAGTTAAAAGTTCTCCTTGCCATCGGTGGCTGGTCATTCGGTACTGAAAAGTTCAAAACAATGGCATCAAATAAATATAATCGACGACTTTTCATATTCTCTGCTCTCGAATTCTTGCGTGCTCGTGATTTCGATGGTCTTGACATTGATTGGGTAAGTTTGATGAAGAAGTTAATCAACTCAATTCGGTAACTCTGATTGAACTTGTACAATGTAGGAATTTCCACGAGGACCTGAAGACAAGAAGAACTTTGTCGATTTGTTAAAAGAATTACGAGAAGCATTCGAAGCTGAAGCCAAAGAAAAGAAACTTCCTCGATTGTTGCTAACAGCAGCAGTTTCAGCTGGAGCAGACACAGTTAAGACTGGTTATGATGTACCAGCTGTTGCCGCGTAAGTTAATTTAACAATATGAAAAGAATAATTATCATTTAACCAATCAAGTAGTTAACACACACGCCAATTAACAAATGATAAGGGTTTATTGTACAAGAAGTGACAAATAATTTAATTTGATTTGCAGATACTGTGACTTTTTGAACGTCATGTCTTATGATTTCCACGGTAAATGGGAAACTAAAACTGGTCACAATGCACCATTATTTCCTTTGGCCAGTGAAACAGATTGGAGGAAACAACTTTGTGTCGTAAGTACTTCTCACTGATATACAATTTGCACATATATTTGTATTGTTGAACAGATTGATGAAAAGAGAAAAATCATTTAAACTTGGCTCACCTGGAGATGAAATGATGTGATCTGAATCCCACTCCTTGAATGATGCCTGTTTTCCTGTTTGTTCCTTGTTCACTATTTCACTGTTTCACTATTTGGTTGTTTCCTGCTCTACAAACCTTTCATCTGTCATCTGTTCCACTTGAGCAATTCGTCTTACTTTTTCACTTTGTCAATTTGATTCATCCTCTCTCTCTCTCTATCTTTCTTTCTCTTTCTCTTTCTGACTTACAATCATCCTTCTTGTATTGTATTTGACAATGCGACTAATGCGTATGATTTTCTCGGCTGCTGATTTTCGTCTCTTTTTACCTTTTATCTTCTCTTAATCCTTCTCTCACGGTTAATGAAGGAACAAGGAGTTAAACTTTGGGAAAAATTAGGAGCACCTAAAGATAAAATCGTTGTCGGTACAGCAACATACGGTCGATCTTTCACCCTTTCGAGAGCTGATGTTAATGGATTCAACGCTCCAACTTCAGGAGGAGGTGAAGCAGGTGAATTCACAAGAGAAAGCGGTTTCCTCGCTTTCTACGAAATATGCGAAATGCTTAAAAATGGGCAACATACATTTGGGATGAAGAACAGCAAGTTCCTTATGCAGTCAAAGGTGATCAGTGGGTTGGTTTTGATGATGAAAGATCCATCCGTATGAAGATGAAATGGATTGTTGATCAAGGATATGCTGGATCTATGGTTTGGTCTATCGACATGGATGACTTCCATGGACATTGTACTGACACTAGGTATCCTTTACTTAACATCATGGGTGAATACCTTCTCAACAAACCTAAAGTTTCATCCAACTGGCCCAGTATTGTTCGAAAAGCTGAATCAGTTCCTCTCACCAAACCAACTACTCCAAGTCCTGAAATCAATACCATCATTGCCAATCGTCGTCCTTTAGAACCAACAACATCACCTGTGTCACCTATTTCAGATGCTTCGATGACCAATGCACGAATTGTCTGTTACTTTACAAACTGGTCATCCAAAAGACCAGGAATGGGTAAATTCGAACCCGAAAACATCGATCCTCATCTATGTACTCATTTGATTTACGCATTTGCCGGTCTAAAGGATAATAAATTGGTACCAACCGGTGAAACTGAAACAACTGAAACTTATGCCAAAGTAATTGCTTTAAAAGAAAAAAATCCAGCTTTGAAAGTTCTCCTGGCTGTTGGAGGATGGATGGTTGGTCCTCAACCTTTTAAAGAACTCACCGAAAATGCATATCGACAAACACTATTTACCTTTAGTGTGATTGAATTTTTACGCCAACAAAAGTTCGATGGATTAGATTTATGCTGGGAATTTCCACGTGGACCAGAAGATAAAATCAAATATGCCAAATTGGTTAAAGAACTTCGAGAAGCATTCGATGGTGAAGCTAAAACATCGAAAAAAGATCGACTATTATTGACAGCTGCAGTTCCATCGTCTTTTGAAGCAATTGCTTCTGGATATGATGTTGCTGAAATTAACAAACATTTGGACTTTATGAACTTGATGACATACGATTTCCATGGTGACTGGGAACATATGGTTGGCCATAACAGTCCACTTTTCCCACTTAACAGTGCAAGCATTTATCATAAAAAACTGACAGTTGATTACTCAGTTTCAGAATGGATATCGAAAGGAGCTTCGAAAGAAAAATTAGTTGTCGGAATGCCAACTTATGGTCGCACATTTACCTTGTCAAGTCCCAATTTAACCGACATCGGTGCAGCAGCAATTAAAGGTGGTTCACCTGGCCAATTTACTCGTGAACCTGGTTTTTTGTCTTTCTTCGAGGTAAGCAATGATGCTCGTTGAATATTCGTTTATTCGTTTATCCGTTTAATCGTTTAATCCTTCACTCGTTTATATACTTTCATTGTGTCTGTCAAATGCGTTGGTGTAAACATTATTAAGCTTGATTGTTTGTGTTATCTTGTGTGTTGTTGTTATATTTAAACTGAGATGTAAGATTGAATGTCCTTTTTACATTATTTTTTTTCCCCCTCAACTGAATCAATTTAACTGGATAGATTTGTGACCTATTAAAGTCGGGCGCTACTCTTGTATGGGACAATGAGCAAATGGTTCCTTATGCCTACAAAGACGATCAGTGGGTCGGATTTGATGACCCTCGTAGTTTCAAAATCAAAGTGAGTAACATGTCAAAAGTTTCAAGTGAACAAGGTTCAATTTATTCCTTCAATTGTTACCTTGTTGTCTTGTTACACCTAATTCACTTGTTCACTTGTTCATTTGTTCACTTGTCTAATGGCAAGTTCACTCAGTGTAACGGATGACCTTTAACCATTTCAACATGTTACCCATTTTAACCATTTTTGAACCATTTTAAACCATTTTAAACCATTTTAAACCATCATTCGCACCAGGTTCAATGGTTGAAACAAGCTGGATTCGGTGGTGTGATGATTTGGTCAATTGACATGGATGATTTCCGCGGTAGCTGTATGGGTGTTCCTTTTCCACTGATAAACTCGGCCAAGGAAGAACTGAAGGGATACAAAGTTGCCAATCTTGAAGTTGCGTCCAGCAGCGTTCTCGGAGCCATCGGAAACAAAATTGGTAGGTCAAACTTTTTGCACTTTTTGCACTTTCTGTACTTGTTACTTGAAATTTTAAATTTCAAACTTTAAATTTCAAACTTTAAACTTCAAACTTTAAACTTACTTACTGCTGAGCACTTGATACTTACACTCTTGTGGCTCTCTTTCACTTTGTGGCTTTTGTAGCTATTCCTGTCTCATTACTCCAAATTTATTCATTCCCCTGGCCCACTTTTTTTTTCTTTATATCTTTATTTCACCTTACTTTTTACTTTCGCACTGCAAAATTCAGACAAAGACGAACTGGTTTGTGAGGAAGAAGATGGTTTCATTTCATATCACAAGGACAAGAAAGACTGTACTCATTATTATATGTGCGAGGGAAAGCGCAAACATCATATGCCCTGTCCACAAAATTTGGTCTTCAACTTGAAAGAATCAGTCTGCGATTGGCCCGAAAATGTCGAAGGATGTGAGTCACACATTCAATCAACGACATCAACTGCATCACCCTAATTTACACACTCACAATCACACACACACACACTAGTACATCTCGATCAGGGATGATGGATGATGGATGACAGATGACGGATGGACCAGTACATCGTATATCGATGCTTCACTGCATCGGCCAACAAAGCAAACAATCACACAATCACACATTCCATCTTTAACTCAAAGTCAAGGAAAAAAAAGTGCAAACATTTGACTCAGAACTTTTTTTCCTCTTGACCTTTCAATGTTACTAATTGTTCCTTCTGTTGACTGTCAACAGTTGACTCTTGATTGTTGTTGTTGTTGTCTCTACTGATGATACTGTGCTGTGAGAAGTCTTCTTCTTTTTCCTTTTTTTCTGTCTCTTCCTCACCGGTAATTCCATTCGACACCTGGAAAATGTGATGTGCCACACAAGATCATACTTGTTGTTGTCCTTATTTTTACTCTTGACTAATGTTACATTCTTTCCTCTCATGGCATCTTCTCCTCTCTGGCATCCTAACCAAGTGTCAATCTTTTATTTTTCATTGATACATTCGCTTTCTCATTGTCCTCTAATCAGGAAGTACACAAGTGTATTTGCCACATCATTGAAAAAAAAACACTGACACACACACCGATCAAATGATGCAACTTGATTTGAAGATGAAGATGTTCCAAATGTTTTTCTCGATTCTCACTCAACTTTGACCTTTCTTTCACATGAAAAACAAAACAAAATCAACTCAACTGACAAACAGATCATTCACTTACCTTGATTCTACAATTTTATAATTTTCAATTTTTAACTTACAACAATTTATACCATTTTTTTATTTGCTTTTTTTTCATTCCACATCTGAGTATTTTGTGAGTTAAGTGTGTAAATATATTCTCTCCTTCACTTTTTCAATTTCTTTCTTTCTAATGCACTTTTTTTCTGAAGATATTTTAACTCTCATCATTTACTCAATAAAGAAAAACTGTCACAAAGTGGAATACAATTCAAATTTGAAGAAAAACTCCCGACTGTGAAAGAAATAGCGCTCTGCATGACTTTTTATTACTTTTTGTCTTTCTTTTCTCCCTCTTTCTCTACCTTTTGCACTTAGATGACGGTCCCCCTATTTTGTGAATTATAACGAGTGAGTTGACAAATTTTGTCCTCTTCATCGTATCTTGTCTTCAATTTCAATTTTACCTTCAATTCTCAATCATTATGTCTAACGATTTTTCAATCAAGTTTACCGAACAAAATGGCAGATCAAACAATGATATGATCTATGTCAATGCTGTTCAACAACCCTTTGTCACCGGTCTTAATTGTCCAACAGCTCGTGATGCCATACAACCAAAACATCCATTGGAAGACATTGAAATCTTTAACAAAAATCTTGACAAAATGAGGATGTCTGCTGTTCAACGATACCAAGGATCAGCTGCATTATTTAAATTGAATATGGAAAGAAAAGCAGCAGCTCAAATTGGTCGTCATGCATTCTTACCATCCAGCAATTTGATGCTCGATGTTGTGGAAGGACGAGATGAGGACATTGATGTTGGTGATCTTTTCCATCACAAGATAACTGAGAGTGAACGAGCTCTTCCTCCTCACATTGTCATGGAAAAGTCTTTGGGCATTCTTTAGGTTGATTTTCCATATTCAATAAAACCTGATACTTGTGAAAAAAAAACTGTCTGTTTATTGACTATCTATTGAAAACCATCAGGTTGGTCTAACAAAAACGAGACAGAAATTGATTTCACTGAACTTTATTGAACTAAGTTAGTTGAATCAATGCCCTGATCAACAATAGACAATGGCTGGTAATCATTCAAATTATTTAACCATCTAAAAGGGATTTCCATGGCTTGTTCGGCTAGTAAGCCAAGCAAAACCTTTAAGAGCAAGAAAAGTAAAGCCAAGAGAAAAAATAATAAATTCTCTGAAAGAACGTGATTCATTTTCTCTTTCAAGAGAAGTTACACGCCTTGAGATTTGTCTCAACATTTTTCTGATGGCGATTATATTTTGATCACCAGATCCACTTGTAGGAGTAGCAAGAATTTCACCGTTGTATGACATGGATAATATATCTGATGGTGAATAAAGAGGATCAGAAGATCTGTGGGCTGACGTGTCAAAGGTTACTTGTTTTCCTCGAGATATATTATTAGACGAAATTAGATAACTTTCATCCTCATCAGGGTCAACTGTAGGATACTGATGGTCTTGAAGGGTTATTGTTCGTGGAGGTGTCATCATCGCGGTGGTCGCTGACACTCGGGGCAGAGGATCTTCACCAAGGAATGCAGACTCTAATTTAGCTTCTAATATTTGCTTGTGTCCTGCAACATGCTTTTCTCCTCCAGCGACTATGATTCTTTCGGGTACTCTCATCCAATCATTGGGATCATGCTTATTTTCCAAATACATATATCGGTGGTCATCATTATCAGTTTTGGTCGAGGTGAAAGCGTCAGGTGATACTGGTAAAATTTTTTCTGGTACGCGCATTTTTTTGCTGATTTCTTCAGTAAATTGGGCATCATAGTAATGCTTAGCAGCTTGCACTGCACCTGGTGAAGGTGGATCCATTTGAGTTTGAGTAATAGACATGGCTAAGCTGTTGGAGTAATCGGTTAATTCAATCACCAATACAAAGAACGATTGTTTTCATGGGAGCAAAGGCCGTTGATACAGATGCGTTCAGAGGCAACTCAAAAAAAGCAACCGTGAAAAGCGCCAGCCAGTGACCGATGGTGACATAGTACATATACAGTATAACCTCTCAACTCAATTTTTTCAGAGGATTTAAATTTTACTCCTACAATTGATTGAGAGAACAAATATTTTTCATCTAACTATATTTTTATCAAAGTTTTATAAGTTTAAATAGTTATCGAACAGATGTTCTCAATGAATTCGTGCATTTGCATTCGATACGGTCGATGAACTCAATAGGAGATCCACTGTAAGCACTCAGCTGACTGCAAATTTCGATTGATACAATCGCACATGATGTTTCTTCGTTTACCTGTCCATTGCGTGATTTTCACCAGACATTTAAGAACTCTTGCCCAACCTTATTTTCACATCGATCAATATCATTCAACTCTTCGAAAATTAACTCTGCTCGGAATTGCTGAAATCAATAAAACTTATTCATCACCACTGGAATTAGCCAATCGAGGCTATTGTTCATTTGTCTTCAAGTCACCTGAATTTTCTTCAAGATCTGAAGACAAAAATTCAAAACCGAATGTACTATTACTGTCATTTTTTGCACCGTTGATTTCATCAATGCTCTCAGATGAATCGAAAAAAGATGATCCTATCGTTCAGGAGATTAAAAAAGGAATACTCGAAATGAATCGAGGTGAAAATGAAAAAGCTGAAATGATTCTACATGCAGCCTTAAAAATGGCCAAGGATTTATCAAATGACAGAGCTCAAGACTACATTTATGTTATTTTAGGTGACAACGCTCTCGAAGTTCGAGATTTTGAAAAAGCCGAGAAATTATACAAAGAAGTCATCAGAAGGCTTCTGGCATCAAATCGGGCTAAAGAAAACGACGAATCAATTATCCATTTATCCCTTCAATTAGCATCTATATATGCTGAAGCCAGACATGATGATAAAGCAGAGGAAGGTTTCAACTTTTGTAAAACACATCAATTGAAACGGGTGGAAAAGATTGATATTAAAAATAGGGAAAAATTAGATGAACAAGCTATCAATTCTCTTGCACTGTACGGGATGATTCTTGACTGGTATTCTAAGTTCTTAATAATGACCAAACAATACACCAAAGCTCATGAAACACTTAAAGAATCTTATAAATATTGTGTTGCTTCTCAAGGTGAAAGAGACGAAAATGCATCGACCATTCTGTCCGACATGGCTGTCGCTGCAGAACTTTGTGGTAATATCAACGAAGCCATCGAATACTTGAAAAAAGCCATTGAAATAGCTATCGACACTGATTCTATCCATTTGTCAACTTACTACTACAATTTGGGCATGTGTTATTTGAGATTGAAAGATCCTTCATCAGCTATCTATTGTTGTCAAACAGCCGTCAAGTATGTTCCTTCCAAGTCCGATCCAGTTTATTCGAGAGCAGTCAAATGTGTCAAAAGTGCAAAAGATCTTCGCAACAGTTAGAACCTTAGCGGTAAATTATTTATCACGATTGCAATGTTAAACCTTACGTAAAGTTGATTCACTTTCTATAAATATTCTTTAAAATAAATTGATTTAAATTATTGTATATTAAGTGTGTTCTCTCAATTAAGTTGTCATCTCAAGTTGTTTTGGTGAAAAAAAACATGAAAAACTTATCAAGATTTGTGTTTTATGTGTTGTTTTGGTGGTTAGTGTTCAATTCTGGCTCTTGGTTTCCAAGGAAACGTTCGACCAACCGATCAAGCAACAGAACGACTCATCACCACCAGTTCTGTCATCAATGAACATAATAAACTAATAAAACTTTGCTAAAAATATAGTTAGATGCAAAATCAATCAATTGTAGGAGTGACATTTAAATTGTCTGAAAAAGTTGAGTTGAGAGGTCCAACGGCCGATGAAAACAATCTTTCTTTGTATTGGTGATTGAATTATACCAAAACTGATAATGATGACCACCGATATACGTATTTGGAAAATAAGCATGATCCCAATGATTGGATGAGAGTACCCGAAAGAATCATAGTCGCTGGAGGAGGACACACGCAAATAATAGAAGCTAAATTAGAATCTTCATTCCTAGATTATAAAATTGTTAACTTTACGTAAGGTTCAACATTTACCACCAACTGATGAAACTCTTCAAATGAAAACGAAAAATTGTCAGTCAGATGACATTCAGGTGTTATCGATCACATATTGAAGTTCAATGTGTGATCAAGGCAGCATCAACACATCGGCACATAAACAGAGGAAAGATGAGTCATCAAAGATATTATCACATTTTATTGTACCTGGCAAGTAGATGACCACCTTGAGCTACTTATCAAACGTCATTTGAATTCCTTTGTTAACGGTAACAATTGTATCATCTAGTGCAATCAATCACTAAAAGGTATCACAGCAACGAGTCGTTGGATCAAAAGACTCGACAAAACATTCTACTAGCTCAATCACCCACCCATGATGATGGCGAACAAATTGTCCCAGTCGATGCTCTTTCTCAGTTTGCTTTTGATAATAAATTTTGAGTTAACTTTTTCACTCACTCGTAAAGTGTGTGAATTGTCAATTCACGATGATAATTTGGAAGAAGTCATCGGTTCGAATAAATTTGACAGCAACTGGTGTACCCACCTTAACGTCGATCATGCCCGAGTGAACTTATCTGCCCAGATTGAATTCAGAAATCCAGAGGAAGAGAAAATTCTGACCAGAGTTCTTGAATATCGAAAGAAAAGTGTTTCGTTGAAACTGCTTTTATCCCTAACCGTTACTGATGAAATATTCGCTCTCATCGCCAGCAAGAGTAAAAAAGCTGAGGCTCTCGCTGAGAACATCATCAAGTTCCTTGAGATACATGAATTCGATGGCATCAAACTTGAAGATCCATAATTACAATCAAATTAATGAATACTCACTCAAAGTGCTGAGAGAATTGTCAGATCATTTTGATGAACTTCCTATCGCTAAGAAACCTATTGTTTCCCTCGAATTACCTCGAGACATTGTTTCGTTTAAAGACGAAGTTGATTTCAGTTCTCTTGATTCATTCGTCAGTTTCATCAACCTTCAGACTTATGGATTCCACTCTGAACACCTTATGTTTACCAGTTTTAACTCTCCCGTTCATAGCAACAGGTGGTCAAATCGCAAGTCCATCGATCAAGTGGTCAAGTTTGTTCTTGACAGGAACATCAGTCCTGACAAAGTTATCATTTCCATTCCAGCAAATGCTATCGAGTATCCATTGATGTTCGATTGGCTCAGTTTTCCTGGTTCTATTACTCAAGGACCAGGTGTAAGTGTGCACAGATCAGAATTCTGTAGTTTGCTTCAATCACCCGACTTCAAGCACAAATTCGACGACGATACTATCCAGCCCTACTCGCACGCTGAACAAAGATGGTTGAACTATGAAAATGAAAAATCGATCATTTGGAAATTGGTTTACGCAGCGGAAAGAAATTTGGGCGGTGTTTCCATTCATAACATGAACTTTGATCTGTCCAATTGTTCTGATCCGTATGAGATACATAAATTGGTCAGTGAAGGCATGAGTATCATTGAAAAACGAAATGATCCTGAAAACTCGACAAATTCTGAAAAAGTTATTCTACAGTCTGTAGTTGATGGGAATGATTTTCCCCTTTGTAATTTCTTTTCTAACCGAAAACTTACTTGATTAATCGGCATATTGGTTGACTTTGCACATTCAAATGCTCTAAATAAAATTATTTTTGAGAAGAAGAATCAGTTCTTGTTGTATCATTGTCTATGGTTGTCTTTTCTTCCATAAAAATTCTATCTACTGAAACCATCTGTGTCATTGGCACATGACCTTGCCAAGGAACTGTGAATGGAAGTCAAGTCGGGTGACAAATTCAAGGCAACGACAAATAATTGGTTGCTATGCTGGATGGTCTCATTATTCAGTAACATTTGTCCAAATAAAAGACACTCCAACCAACGCTTTCAAACACTACAAAGCTAATGACATAATATTCTTTTAACTTGTTATTTATTTCAATGACTGTGATTTGACTAAATTTTTATTTATTTTTCAAGATTTTGACGAGTTTCCATTTTGACAACTGCAATGATAACTATTTTAATCGATGTTGTGATGTCATCGGCTAATAGGAAGAAAATTTCTTTGTTGAAAATATATTCACTTTTAGGTATGTGAATGTTTCTCGTCTTGAGGTTCAATTAAAACAAAACATTCACACGAACATCATTGACCAAAACAAATTCAGCGCAATTAAATAATTTCAGTGGCTCCCTCTGCATCTACCAAATCGAAAAACCGGGTTTTTACAGCGAGGTTTCTCTTTGATCTAGAATTGGTCATTCTCGTCCATATTGTACTTTTTTCGACAATGGCAATGAGAAAGGCCAATGGTCCAAGACAGGAAAAACAAGAGACCAAAACATTGTCTGATTTGCCACCTGCCATCATTCTCAATTCGTCCGTGGCCTTAAATTGGTTCATGGATCACCACCTTTTCGTATCATCGAGCAATTAACAGCTGCGAGTGTTCGAGCATTAGGCGTCTCCAATGATGGCAATGTCCTTGCTTATTCCGAAGGACCATTAGTTAATGTGATCAATTTGAAAAACCCAATAAATTTGGGCAACATCAATAAGATACAACTGAAGGAACAGGTTCATGACTTACTCATCTCGCCCAAGAGCAACTACATTGCTACATTCTGTTCTTTCAAACCATCACCAGCTGGATCACCTGAGGAACCGAATTTGTTAATTCATTCGATACCTGATTGTAAACAGATTGGTGGATATGTATGCAAAAAGCAAGCAAATTGGCATCCTCAGTGGTCAAACGATGAAAGTATTTTCATTAGACTCAATGGTACTGAATTACATTGTTATGAAGGTGGTAAATTTGATAGATGGACTCGCAAGTCTGAAAATCATAAAGTTTCTACCTTTTCACTTGTACAAAATACGCGAAACAATGTTCATTACATTGCATGTTATACTGGTGGTACATCAGCATCACCATCCACAATCAAAGTTTATCGATTCCCATCCTTGGCATCTCCAATGACTACCAAGTCATTTTTCAAAGCTGATTCAGTTCAGATTATGTGGTCACCTCGAGGTGACTGTCTACTCTATCTTTGCATCTGTGAAGTTGATAAATCTGGCAAATCATATTATGGAGAACAAAAATTGAACTTTATGGAAGCAAATCCCTCAGGAAATGGCTACATCGTGCCTTCTAAAAAAAGATGGACCGATTCATAATGTTGCTTGGCTACCGGAAACAAATGATGTGCAAAAGTACATTGTCATTCATGGATTCGTACCACCTCGTGTATCAATGTTTGATGTCAAAGGTAATCTCGTATTTGACTTTGGCGGCCAAGAGTACAGTTACAATCAAATAGTCATCAACCCATTCGGCAATTTGGTTTGTTTGGCTGGGTTTGGTAACATGAGAGGCGGTGTATCTGTTTGGGAAATGGAGCATAAGAAACTCATCGCCGAATTCAATTGTCAAGATTCAACTTATATTTCTTGGTCACCGGATGGATGCACATTGTTGACCGCTACGACATCACCTCGTCTTCGAGTTGGCAACGGATTCAAATTGTGGGAATATAATGGTTCTCTTATAATGGATGCTCCTGTTGAATCAAGCGAAATCGAACTGTACTCAGTTCAATGGCAACCTCGTCCTGGAATGTTTTCCATACCCGAAATCATCTTACCAGCAAAACCGGTTACCATAAAGCCAGTTACTGCGGCCAAATATGTTCCACCATCGATTAGAAATCGAAATGAATTTGTCGGTCAGGTTAAATCTAACTCCATGTCATCCAATGCAACACAGAGTGGACCGCAATTTACTCCAACTCCTATGATGCCACCAACAGGACCTTCAAGAGGTAAAGCTGGCAACAGACAAACATCTCAAGTACCTAAAAATGCTCCTAAAAGTGATGCAGACAAAAAAATGGGTAAAATTTATCGAAAGTTAAATGAAATTGAAAAATTAAAAGATGCACAAAATTTAGGCAGTGAACTGAAGAAAGAACAATTAGAGAAGATTTCTAAAGAAGATGAATTGAGAAATCAGTTGCAAGAATTGCAATTATCTAAAAAACCTTCGAGATGAAAAGTTCTTAACTACCAAGTTAAAAGCATCAACCATGTCAGATTGGTTAGATCGGTGAATAAAGAATGAATAACAATTCTTCTTATCAGTTTCTCTATTTTTTCATTTTAACTCAATCTGAAGAAAGAGACAGCTTCGATGTCAGCAGTTTTGTGTCATTGAAGGGTTCAATATTTAATCTTTTTGTCTTGTAGGCGCTCAGTTGTTAGATTGATTAGTTTGTTGTCAAGGCCATTGTTGAAAATTTTTTGATTTTTAATTGGTGACAATGTTAGCCTCAATGACGTTACCTGGGAACGATGTAATGTCTCTAGATATCAGTTATGAAGTTAATTATTCTGTCAGTGTAGGTTTCGATGGGATGGAAATGCCCTTAATCTAGATTCTCACTGTCTTGTTGTGATGACACTTTGATGAGGAGGTAAAGTTATTTGTTGTGCTGTCAATAATCGCTTGGCGAGCCTATTCAATAGACCACCATGAAGATTGATACTCGAAGCAAAGTGATCTACGCGTGTGATCATGTCAGTTTATATACTAAATGTTCTTCAAACATGAAAAACAAGTGACTCGTACACAAACAAACAAAAAGAAAAAAACATTCATAACATTAAAGATTCACTTGGAGAATCGACCGTTTGATTGAACAAGAATATTATTTTCAATGTCCAAGTCAGGTAGATACGTCAAGTTTCATCATGTTTCCTTTTGGGTAGGAAATGCTAAACAAGCTGCTTCCTACTACTGTACTCATATGGGATTTTCGCCTTTTGCCTACAAAGGACTTGAAACTGGTTCACGAGAAATTGTCTCTCATGTCGTCAGACAGAAAGATGCCATATTCGTCTTCACTTCACCTCTTCAAGCTGGAAACAGTGAAATGGCCAAACACATGGAACGACACGGAGATGGGGTAAAAGACATCGCCTTCCACGTTGAGGATTTGGACAGTTTACTTCAAATTGCAAGGAAAAAAGGTGCCAAAGTTGTTCAAGAAATCACAGAATTGAAAGACGAATTTGGTTCTGTCAGAATGGCTGTCATTCAGTCCTTTGGTGACACTAGTCATACACTAATCGAGTGTTCCAAGTACAATGGACTGTTCCTTCCGGGCTACAAGGAACCTGTCGTCAATAATGATTGCAAAAACTTCTTCCAAACTCTTGAATCGGTCGGTTTACAAGTTGTAGATCATTGTGTGGGAAATCAACCAGATGGTGAGATGGAATCGGTCACTCAGTTCTACGAGAAGTCACTTTCTTTTCACAGATTTTGGTCAGTTGATGATAAACAAATTCACACCAAGTACTCTGCTCTGCGTTCTATTGTTGTAACCAATGCCGATGAAACCATAAAAATTCCCATTAATGAACCAGCTTCCGGTCTACGCAAGTCTCAAATACAAGAATTCGTCGACTATTATGACGGTCCTGGTATTCAACACATTGCCCTTCGAACTGAAGACATCATCAAATCAGTCAGTGCAATGAAAAGACGTGGCTGTGAATTTCTCACTGTTCCCGATACTTACTATGAGCAACTAAAGGAAAAATTAAAAGATTCTCCTGTCAAAATTGCCGAAGATTTGGAAACTCTACGCTCATTGCGAATCTTGGTTGACTTTGATGATAACGGATACTTGCTGCAAATATTCACCAAGCCAGTTCAAGACAGACCAACTTTGTTCCTTGAAGTTATTCAAAGAAGAAATCACAATGGTTTCGGAGCAGGAAATTTCAAGGCACTATTCGAAGCCATCGAGATGGAACAAGAAAAGCGAGGTAATTTGTAGAGTCAGTGTACATCTGATGAAGAATTGTAACACCCAATAAAGAACTCCTCAAAACAGGAAAAGGCAATATACATGCTGGTACCCTTGAGTTGCTGAACGCCCTGAACAAAAAATTCATTTAGAACTTTACCCAGCTGAACAAGCTTTTGTCAATTGTACGGTTTGAAATTAAAGTTCATTTTATCATTAAAAAATCAATCTGCAAGAAAAAGAGCAAACTTTATCGATTATCAACAAAGGTTCACTTTAATGATGAAATGTTTGTAAACAGACACTAAGTATAATTTTTAATGAATGGTACAAGTAAATGGAAGCTAATGAAAGAGTTGACTTCAGGAAGGACTTCAGAGAGGTGGAGGTCCACCAGGATAATTAATCATTGGATCCAGGGAATCCTTGAGCCGATTCATAAGTAGACAAGAAAAATCTTCATCAATTGTAGGCACTAGACAAGCAGCCCCGAGCAGAAGTAACATCATCACTTGCAGTGGAACCGATGTTCTTATTACTCGAGAAACATAGCGACTCATAAGTCTTCGATTATTTTCCACATTTGATTCAGGATATGTTGCCAGGTCTTGACTGTAGGAATCATCCTCAGCATCATCCTTATCTTCGCCATCGCTACACTCAGTCCTGATGAGAGATTTGATACAAGGTTCTATTTCGCTCGAATCTTCACTGTGGAGATGCTTCAGCGATCTTTTAGAGCGGATTTTCTTCTCAATCCCTTCTTGTACTTGCTCTTCTTCCTCGTGTTCACCCAAAGAATCGCAACTTTCTTCTTTACCAGAGTCAAATGGTGCTATTGCTGTTACCTGGTCCTCTTCGATACAAGTTTTACCATCTTCTTCAAGCTGTCCTTCTTCGATTTTAAATGACGAATCAACCTTATTATTATTAGTCTTATCTTCTGCAATGGCATCAGCTGGTGAATCAGATGTATAAATAGATTCAGCTGTAGCAGGTGGTATAAAAACTTCTGGGTCGATAATGTTGTCCTTACTTTTGTCTAAATCTCCAGGAGATACTTCTAGGCACATTTGATCTGTGAAAAATGATGTCGATGCTTCCAAGTCGCAATCAGGCTCTGGAAGAGATTGTTTAAATCGATTTGTATCGATTGGCTGATCATATTGAAAGTCAGAAATTCCCGTCAGTGACTCATCACTAGTTGATTCATCCTGACTATCAATTATTTGGCTGATCATTTGACTGGGATATGATGCCAGTACACAAGAAGCTACTTGATCAGTTGGATTTTGAGGTTGTTTGGCATCAGCTGAAGTCGGCGATAGAGTAGACTCAGATGCCGAATCCAGGGCCAAAGTTCCACCGACGGCACTTGATGAAATTTCTTCATCTCCTTCCACGGTGTACGTTTCATTTTGCTTTGTGACTATATTGTCTTCAATTTTATCGACAGGAACATTTTCGATGTCAGTTTCTTTTTCCTTTATTGATTCATCATCAGCAAATTCCCTTGGTGGACAACTTTCCACGGGTAAACTGTATGAATCTTCACTAGTTGTTTCCAACAAACAAGGCGGTTGAAGCAAAGCACTTTGTGAGTCAAATAATGAAGACATCTCGGAAACTTCTTGAATGGTGTTGATCTCTCTTTCGTTGGAAAAGTTGACATTTCCATTGTCGAGGTTAGTGGAGTCTTGAGAAACTTCATGGTCACTTGGATCAGTGACAATGCACGTTGGAACTACTGGTTCCATGTGATTAGTGATGCTAGGGACATTGTTTGTTGTATCTTCGTCCACCTCGCTTACCTCTTCATCCAAATGATGGACAAGTGCAACACTAGATGAATTATCTTTCATTGCATATTTTGTGTAAGTACTTTTCGCCGAAATAGAATCTTGAATTTCCATTTCATCCGTCCAAGCCTCGCTGATGGGATCGAGCTGACAAAGGACTGACCTTTGGTCACAATCTTCTTCGTCATCATGGAGAGATCTGTCGCCTTTGATTGAACTTGTGCTTGGAACAGCGAGATTAACGACTGACTCAGTACGAGTTTCCAATGAATCTGTCAATCTTTTAAATTTATCCTGAGTTGTTGAAAGGTTAACATTTTTCACCTCTTTCTGATGACAATCGACTTTCTGTTCAATTGAATCAGCCTCTTGAGCTTTAGACTTTTCAGAACAAAGAGTTTTGGGCGAATCAATACCGATGGAGGCACTAATTGAAGCTTCGGTGTCACTTTTATCACGTACATTCATATTTTCATCCAAAACGTTGGTCAAAGGATCAGTTGTTGAAAAATCAAATGCATCAACATCGTCAATTTGTTTGGAAGTTGAGTCTCTTAGTAATGACAATCGCAAAGCACCAGTTGAAGTAGGTTCAGAGATGACACATTCAATTGGTTTATCTCCGTCATTAAAGTGGTCTTTCTGGTTTGTTTGTTCATCCGACTGGCTTGCATCATTAGTACCCGAAATAGATAGATTTTTTGCGAGAGAAACATCAGATGCTTCATCAAGTTCCTCAACCGAAACATCAACTTTTCCAGGAGTGAGAATGGCGATGACTGGCTCTTCATTTGCTTCTATCGTTTTTGAATTTTCAAAATCATTCTTGCCATGTTTGTCGTCATTAGTCGAATCATTTGATGAAAGTCGTGATGGTGAGACCTCAATCGGTTCTTGATTATCTTTAAGGTCAGTAGAAACTTGTTCATCAATCAATTTTTCTTTTTGATGTTCATCAATAATATTTGATTCTACATTGGAGGAGAGCCCATCAACTGAATCGACAGGAACCATCTCAGAAGATTTCGGAGGAGCAAATTGGTCTGAAGTGTTCTTAACCGATGGAGAATCAGTTGCGATTGGAGCATCGTCAAAATTATTTGATGGAGCTTCTGACATTGCTTGTTCATCTTTTGAATAGCTATGCATCTTTTCATGTGTCACCTTTTCAGTACGCTTGACTTGTTCTATGTCTTCTCTGGAAGCAGAACCAGCTTCGAGTTCTTCTTCCCCAGAATGACCTACTGGTAGACTAGGTTCATCATTTTTCCCTTGATCAAGAGAAATCTCGCCAGAAGAAATACTTGACTTGACTGGAATTGACGATTCGTTGACTGGTTCTAATATTTCTTGGTCAGTTGACTTGACGGCAGAGAGAGTAGAAGTGTTCCGGTCGGTGGATTCTTCTTGTAAAATTGAAAAATTTAAATTTTCCCTCAATTTTGGCTGTATATCATCTGAAGGTGCACCAGGTGATAGATCAGAAGATTCTTCTTGAGGTTTAGTGGATTCAATATTTTTCCCTTTTTCTTCTTGCTTTGTCAAATCCATTTCAGTCGATTCATCACAAATCTTGCTGGATGATGGCTCTAGATTTTCTAATTGAAGTGAGTCTGTTGCAACAACTGTCTTGGTAATATTTTGTCTTTCAATGGAATCAGTTTCTGACTCTCTTGGTATTTTTTTGGATTCGAGAATCGGCATTTGTGTGTGCTTAATCAAGGAATCTTCATTTTCATCTTTAGAATGGATTTCAGATGAGGATTCAACCTCGTGGACTTTTATTTCAGTTGTTAGCCGTTTGTTTACATCGACCTTTTCCGGTGTTGCAAGATGTGTTCGAATAATTTCTTTTTCAACTTGTTCGGGTGCAACAGAGACTTGACTATTATTGATATTTAAATCAGGTTCTTTTTCCTCTTCAGCAGGTTGATTTAATGGAGATTCTGATGACTGATCATCACAAGATTGCAATTCGTTATCATCCAATTGTCGTTTCGGTCTAGTGATGACTTTTTCAGACTTATCAACAGAATCAATTTCCAATAACTCTTTCGGTTCCTCTGTCTTGATGATATTTTGTCTTTCAGTCGAATCAGTTTCTGACTCTCTTGCTATTTCAGCCTTAGATGATTGATTTAATTGATCTTTCATGCCTTTTTCATCCTGAATTTCATTGAGTGAATCGACGTCTTTGCTCAAAGAGTCATTAGATAATTGCTCAACTTTGACTTTGCTATCTGCAGTTTGTCTTGGTTGTGGAGTCAAGTCTTCAAGATCGTTCCCAGTTGAACTTAGTTCATTTGTATTTGTTTGGTTGAAAATTTCTTTGTGCACTCTCTCACTTTCTGTATTCATGCATTTTAAATCAGCACTTTTATCTTCAGCCATTATCGACGAATGTTCGACTGATTCGTTGTCAATCATTTTTTCAGGTATAAGAGAAGGAACAATTGATTGTTCACTTGAAAACATGGTTGAAACGACTTCTTGTTGATCAGGTCGATTATTTGGTTCTACAATATCATCAGCAATTTTTTCACTAGTTGATTCACTCAACAAAGTTTCTGGTGGTTCTTGCTGATTATCAGAATTCATCGATCTTCTTTGGCTGCTTGGTTCATCAAGATCAAAGTATTTTACCTCCTCAAGATCTGGATTTGTGTCGATGCAAGTCTTGTTCAGTTCTTTAGCATCGTTGTCGTGTTCTAAGCTATAAATTTGTGATTTCTCATCTTTGATCTTTTCAATTTCAGAGAAAACAGTCTTATCCTCGACAACTGTCTGTTCTTCTTTGATATTTACTTGCTTTACAAAATTGCCAGGAATCAAATTAACAGTCTCATCGATTGACTCGGTTTTCAGCAAAGGCACTTGTTCTGAATGATGATTGCCTTCAGAAGAAACCTCATCGGTATTTTTCTCGATTTCAGGATCGACAGGACGTTCTCCAATTTCTCTTGCTTCTTCAACTGTCAAAGATGCTTTCGATGAGGTATTTTTGCTGACTTCTTGGCCAGATAAAATATTTTCATTTGAAACAACACTTATTTCTTCATTTGCATAAGTATCTTCAACCGCAGGGATATTTGACTCTTCTTTGCAGTGGAATGAATTTTTAATCTCAACTGACTTGTCAGCGATGTCTAGTTCTACACTGTTTTCATTGTTATTTGAAATTTTTTCATTCGAAACTGTGCTGGGATCAAGTTTTTCACTGGTTTCAATTTTACTGCATTCTACAAGATCAATGTACTGTTCTTGTTCTGCTTCTCTTGTTGCAACATCAGTTGTGATTGTGGTTGCACATGCAACAGAATTTGAGGCGATATCACTGTTTGACGCTTTACTTGAATCAACATAATCTGTTTTTGATTGTTCTGTTTCAACTGTTTCAGTACTTGTTAAATTATTGTCTAGGTTGGCATCAACTTTTTGGTCTGAGTAATTTTGCACTACGCTTTCAATGTTACTCGATGCTTTGACGATATTAATTTCTTGTATTTGGATTGTATCGATTTTATCCTGAGAAACCTGTTGTTGTTGTTGAATTTTCTCATGGATGAGTTCTGCTTGTTCGACATTTGCACTCGGCGAAGAAGTATTTTGAGTTTTTTCCAGGTTGACAGGAGCATTTACTCCATCCAAAGAATCAGTTGATTGTTGATCAGATTGAACTTTACACTCTTCTGATTCCTGATTTTTCTCGAGAACATCGTCACTTGGAGCAATCATCAAATTGGCCTCTGATAATTCTTTAGGCACTTGTTGAATTGATTTATCGCCTTTATCTTGAGTCGTTGTTCTTGAGTCTTGAGTAATTTGTATTTTTGAAATGAGTTCTTGATTGTAAAGGATATGATTATCTTTTGGTTTTCGTTCATATTGTCTTTATTTTCAGTTTCACTATCAACTGCAGTTGCTGGTAATTCAGCATCTTGTTCAATTGTTTTCGTCGGTGAGATTTGTGTAAAGCTAGAGTATTTGGAGTCGATGAGGTCATCAATTATTCCCGTTTGAATGATATTTTCACTAATTGCAGAGCTTGATTCAACATTTTTCGCATCATCATCAGTTTTTTTCTCATCTTCTTCATCATCTTTTAGACCCGATTGAATTTGTTTATCTGTTTGAAGAACCTCACTGTCACTCTCGCCTGTTTGAGTCGATATAACTTGATTATCCTTTTCTAAATCGGCAGTTTGGACACTTTCCTCTTTGGCTTCAGTTTCATTGAGAGTGATTTGTTCAGTGATCGAATGAGTCAACTCGTTGGCAACTGGCTGTTCCTCTGAATTAGCAGTAGATTCTTTGTTTTCATGTTTCAGGTGTGCAGGAGCTTTTTCTACTGATTCTTCAACATCAAAAGTTACCTTTTTCCTTTGAAGAGTATTTTTATCCGAAGATGTACTTGTCGGTTTTTCCACTGGAATAAGAACTTCTTGGCCAACCTGATCAGTTGACTCGACAACAGGTTGACTTGATGTGTCCACAGGAATTGGCTTACACTCAATTTCATCGGGTGAAGACTCCTCTAAGTTTACCTGTGATTGCCGTTTTGCACGACAAAGAGGTTCAGAGGCATTCTGATCAACTGCTTCGATTTCATCGTCGATGGTTGATTTTTCTTTCAGTTCCACCGATTTGACTGAGGATAATTCAGGGTCATTTTCATTATTCTTGGGTATTTTGTCATCCTTTCCTTGTGGCAAATCGATTGGATTGACTTTCTCAACCATATTCACTTTCGAGGAAACAGTGGCATACTTTTCATTAGTTAGAGAGATCTTTGCAAGGAATTCATTTGGCAATTCACTTTTTTGATCATCACCGGATTTTGATTCCTCGATAACATCTTTCCTATCAATGATTTTTTCCGAGTCACTAGTTCTTTGCTCAGTTTGTGCACGATCAACCGTTTTTTTACCAGATTCATCTGCTACTGTAATCAATGCTTCTGAATCCGATTGCTTGTTCACTTGGATATTTGAATTTGAATTGAAATTTTCATGTGACTCTGTTGACTCATTTTTTCTCCTATTGTGTAATGAGTTAGAATCATCTTCAATTGAAATCCCTGTCGACTCAAGCATATCAATTGGCTTTGAGTTATCATTGGTTTCCTGTTCGACAGGTACAGTCGATGGAGTTGTTGACATGGCTTGCTCATCTTCGCTAGTCATGGATATTCTTTGGCTGTCCGTAGCTTCATAAATGGAATTAATTGAGTTCTTTACATCTTGATCAGTGCTAGCAGAAACAAAATCTTCTTCTTTTGTTTGCGAAGTACATTTCTTTGGTGTATCTTCTTTGTTCGCTTCTATCGGTAGATCTGTACTCTCTGCCGATGCAACAGTCGATGTTTCATGAAATTTCACCTTTTTAACGATATCACGAGGAATTTCATGGATTATATTATCTCTGGACTCAATTGCCGATGATGAAATTTCATCAGACCGATTAAATGAGCTATCTTTCTTAGTTTCATTGAGATCATCACCATCTTTTTTAATTTTGTTGATACCATCATTTTCTTCTTCGATTGAAGGTTCACTTGATCTATCGATGGCTGCATCCATGGACTTTTTGGAATTTTTATCCATTGAACCAGGTTGTTGAAGTTCTTCAATTACATTGGGTGAATCAGTTTCTAGTTGGATGGATAGCTGATTATCGATTATATGACTCGGTTCATTCTTGATGATTTTTTCATCCTCACTGAGCGACATCTTTTCATCATCTAATGGACCGAGGTTACAAGTTTTGCTGTCATCGACTTCTTTGACTTCATTACATGTATTAAGAGGGTTTGCAGCACGAATTGAAGACGATTTGGGGATTTCACTTATTTCCAAGGCAGCTTTGTCCATCATAGAAGTTTGCGATGTAGTTTGACCATCAATCAGTTCATCCGATGGAAGATCTGGCGGTTGAATTGTTTGTGAAAGGTCCATCGCACAATCGATGGTCTCAGGCTCATTGGTAGAATCAATCGCTAATTGCCGATGATCAATTTGACTGATTATCTGTTTAATTGATTCTTTCTGTGAACCGGTTTCATTTTCGATTTTAACAGTTGCTTTTTCATCGCTTACTGCATTCGATTCTTCAACTCCCATGATTGTTTTAGAATGTTCTTTGTCTCTAACCGATTCGAAGGTGGACTGTGTTGATTCATTTTTAATATTATCCATAACACTTTCGAGCTGTTCGACGGGTATTTTTGATTTTTCATCTGATTTTAAACTTAACTGGGTAGCTTGATTAACTGTTTGATTGACAAAAGGTTCATCAGCTTGTGGTTTAATTTGTTCATCATCGGTGGTGATTGATGGTGATATGTTTTGAATTTTGGATTCATCATCACCAAAATCTAATTTTTCCTTCACAACATAATCAAGGTTCTGTTTTTCAGCATCTTCTTTCCTTTCTTCTTCGGGAAGACGATCTTTTAATCCTTTTTTGTCACCATCCTGGTCTGTGGGAACAGTACGAGAAGACTCCTTTGTCAGTTGACTAGTATGTTGACTTGTTTGGACAATCGATTCGGTGTCAATGCAAACAACTTGATTAACTTCAAAATTCTTTGACTCGACAGACGACTTTTGATCGTTCGTACTAGAAATGGACATTTTTTTATTTTCGTTCGAGCATGGCTTTGCGCCTTGGTCGGTTTTCAAATCATTATCTTTTTCTACAATTTCCAAATGCTGTTTGTCTTGATTCATAGGATTATTACTGGTTGCATGAGATTCAACAGGTGAATTGCTAGTTGCACATGACTTGTGTGTGTTAACATTAACATCATTAGAGCCAGATGGCTTCGATTCTTTCATTTCATCATTCGGAGATGCACTCGCAAGTTGAGATACAATTTGACTGTCCAACGATTGACTTATGCTAAATTGTTTTTCCAAATCGGTCTCATATGGCAATTTATTTACACTTTCTTCGAGCGATTCATGAATGTCATCAATGTTAGTATTCTTTGGTGAGTCACGAACATGGAGTTCTTCACAATCGACATCTTTGTCTTTGTTAGCTTCTTCTTCAATGATATCATCTGTCTGTTGTTCTTCTTGTTTTCTTGTGCAGGGAACAACAGTAGAATCACTATTTGGCTGATCGGTGGGAGCATTGATATGGACATCTGGTGAATTTTCATTTTGGTCATCATGAACTTCAAGAAGACCAAGTTGTTGCGTTTCGAGTGGTTTCAAATCGCTCTCTTTCACTTCTTCTTCCGAAGATGATTTCGAGAGAGACTTTTTCGCCTGATTTTCTTCGCCAATGACGGATTGCTTCGCTTCTAAAGTTTTTAGATCATCATTCCCATCATTTTTTTCCATATCAACTTTTGGCACATCATCTTGTATCACTTGACAAGGAGAACCAGGTTGTCCTCGATAAATATGCGAAGATTGCTCAGTCGGTCTGATGGCATGCTCATCATGCGACAAATTTGATTCAGATTGCGACATTTCAATCTTATCTTGAGTATCAATCGATGCTTGTCGGTTGGTCGCATCAACATTTTCCGCATCCGTGGTAGATTGGTTATTTTCCACAAAATTGAGCTGAGTGTCTTCAACATTTTTCTTTTCTCCAACATTGATAGCGAAATCTTTTGATGCTTCATTTGCAGCCATTGATTCAACTAAAATACGACTTGTATCAAATTGAATGCTCGAATCGAGCTGACTTGATGTTTTAATTGGCAAATCAATTTGTTGTTCACTCTGATTTAAGATTTCTTGGTTTATCGAGACCGCAGAATCAATTATTCGCTCTTCTGCTTCAGGATCTTTAAGTTGCTTGAGTTCATTTTCAGGACTTGAAATGCTATCAGTTTCTTCCTTTCTTCTCTCTTTGCTGATATCATCTTGACTGTTCTTATTCGGTACTTGATCATCGATTTCAGTTTCAGATGAAGTTTTGCTGACTTTATTCTCAATTTTATTATCCATCACATTACTTTCCAATTCAGTTGTTGAGTCTGTAATTGAAAATTCGAATGCTTCGGCCTCGTCAACTTGATTGGAAGTCGAGTCTCTCATCAAAGACAATCGTAAAGCTCCAGTAGAACTCGTAACTGAGTCTTCGCAATCAACAAATTTACTTTGATCGTGAATTTGATCTTCACTTGTTGATTTGGACAATTTTTCAGGGTTCGAAGAGGAAACAAAGTGTTCTTCAGGTGCAAGAGATGAGTTCGATGCCCTGCTAGTTTGAATATCGGGTGAATGTTGAATGAGTCGTTCTTCTTCTTTCTCGTTCGAGTCACGATCAATAATCACTTGAAGTTTGTTTTCTTGGGGGATTATTATACTATATTTGTCACCAGTTTTTTCTGGTTCCAAGCTAGAACTATTTTCACTACTATCAGCAGAATTCGAATGTTTTTTGGGTTCGAGAATCGGTATTTGTGTGTGCTTAATCAAGGAATCTTCATTTTCATCTTTAGAATGGATTTCAGATGAGGATTCAACCTCGTGGACTTTTATTTCAGTTGTTAGCCGTTTGTTTACATCGACCTTTTCCGGTGTTGCAAGATGTGTTCGAATAATTTCTTTTTCAACTTGTTCGGGTGCAACAGAGACTTGACTATTATTGATATTTAAATCAGGTTCTTTTTCCTCTTCAGCAGGTTGATTTAATGGAGATTCTGATGACTGATCATCACAAGATTGCAATTCGTTATCATCCAATTGTCGTTTCGGTCTAGTGATGACTTTTTCAGACTTATCAACAGAATCAATTTCCAATAACTCTTTCGGTTCCATTTCCTTCAATTCTTCTTTGTCGATTGTTGCTTTGTTTTCCTGATAAAAATAACTTGCATCTTCAGTCAAGCACAGTTCATCGATTTGATGGTCTGTTTGACCATCATTCTTTTCAACCGATAAGCTGGAATTATCACCACTGTATACATCATTTGCTGGTTGAGGATCCTTCTCTGCAGATACTTGTCCCAATAATTGCAAATTTGCTTGCTTTGAATCATTGTTTGCTATTTCTAAATGCAGTTTTTGATCTTCTTGAGTGGAAATTGGACTTTCTGCCAATGAGGTAGATGGTTTATCTAGATTTTCAGTCAATCGATTAACTAGTGTGTGCACTGTTGAATCAGTCTGAGTATCAGTCTTTTGTTCGGACACTTCTGTACTGTCCGTAATCAAATTTTTATCATCGACAGGCTTCAATTGATCATTCGAGTCATTTTTAACAATCAATTTGTCTTGTAAAACATTTTCACAAGCTTGATCAGGTTGATTCTGTGCTGAATTTTCAATTCGCTCTATGACAGTTGAGTTTTCAAGTGTGATTGTCGATAAGTCATCGCTTTCTCTTGTAACAGTTGTTTGAGATTCAGTTTGTGAATCGAATGAACCTGTTTTAGGTGCAATCTGATAATCAATTTTTGAAGTTTCAGAAAGTTGGGAAACATTGCTGAGCCTACTTTGGTTGACTGATTGGTCCGGTTGAATGTCTGACAATTGTGGAACATCATCATAAACTTTATCTACACTCGTCGTTGGGTTCGATGCGATAGTCATATCAATTGAGTGAAGTTTTTCAAAATCATCTTTTCCATTATCAAATTGACTATCTTCAACCGGTGGTAAATTATCATGGTTGATTTTGTCATCCTTAGATGACTCATCTTTAACGACTTGACCTTCACCTGAAAAAGTTTCTTGGGAAAGCGATTGAGCAAAAACCTCTTTAGGGTCTTCATCGATTTGTTGACTTGATCGACTTGGTGAAATATTGTTCTGCTGATCAACATGATGACTGTCAATTGAAGGATGAGCTGCTGTTTTTGCTGCTTGTTCAAGCAAAATTTGTGCTTCCTTAGTCAGTGCATCAGATGAAAATAAGTGCTCACTTTGCACTGTTTCCAAATTAAGATGACATTTGGTTTTTTCATTTTCTGTGTCATCATTTTCATTTGTTTGTGTACTTTCATGTAAGTTCACGTGTTCAGATTCAAGTTGTGAGATAATTTCAACATCGCCAGGAATGATTGTTACGCCTTTTGCAACATGCTCAACATGTTCACTTTGGAAAGTGCTGTTACTTTCGACCTCGAGTTGAGTGTTTGGATCATCCTTGTTTTCATGCAGTGGTAATTTCAAGTCACTTGACTTTTCTATGACTGAGTCAATTTTTCTATCGACTGAATGATCGGGACAAACAATTGATAAATCATCTAGCTCATCTCCCATCGAAGGCAGTGAAGTGAGTTTGTTTGTTGAATTTGGTGGATCCAAAGAGCAACACGGATTGTCATCACTGACGAATGAATTAGTTTCACATTCTCTTTGCTCTTCACGTGAATCACAAGTGGAAACTTGATCAATTCGACCAGGTGGTCTAACAATTGAGTCATCGACATTTTCAGGGCTATTTTTTCCCTTGGTTACAACTCTTTGGCCGTCCAGTAACAGGACTGGAGAGACTCTTGAGCTGATTCTTCATCGAGTGTGTCAAGTGTTTCATCAATACCAACAACCATTCGTTTGTTCTCACATTTTGCTTTCAAATTGCAACTTTTTACAATGAAAGGAGGAGGTGTCCTGGACATTGAGACAGGACTACCTGTTGTACCTAAAGAATCGTACTTAATTTCCATAGTGTTGATATCACTAATTTCCTCGGAAGTAAGTTGTTGTCTCCAATCAGTAATAGAATCAAGTTCACCTTCATCAACAGATACAATTGAAGGATAATTTTCATTTTGCTGGTCAGCATTATCAAAGAGTGCATTTGAACTGTGTGAAAATATTGAATCATCCATTTGATTGCAAGTAGCATCTTCATCAGTGATAACATTTTTAGCAGTTGAAATGTCTTCCTCAAGAATTTGATATCCTTCGTCAGGAATGACAACTCTGCTGTTATAATTGAAATCATCACAAGTTGCGATTTCAAATTTACTTGTAAATGATACACAGATATTTGTTGTTTCATGTTGACCTTGTAGGTTGTTATTTGAATCGCTTGACCCACCTTGAGAACAAGTTGAGGTGGATGTAGGTATTTCATTGTTGGAATTGTTTACCAACATGTCACTTTGTCCTTCATCCTCTTTCTCCGGTTGATGGCTTGTATGACCATTGTTGTTATTTGGATAATTAGATGTTTCTGAACTCGCCTTCATAGCGAAAACTTTAGAAAAGTCCTTGAAAATTTTTTCTGACTCGTCCAAGTGTATTACACTCTGTGATAATTCAGAGTAGCTTTTTACTTTAAGAGGAACATTTTTTATTGAATCACTAGTTGTTTGTAATTCGTTGGTTGATTTGGATGTCAAGTCAAATGATGATGTACAGGGTGATGAGTCACTAGAACCTTTTTTGGCAACTTTTTTAAAACTAGAATTTGATGAAAAATGAGTAGGAGAAGGTGTTTTTACTGGTGATTGAACTGCTTCAAGGCTACAAGATGCAGGTCTTGAAGCTTTCAAAACAGCCGGTCTGATGACAGTTGAAGATGTGTGAGATGATGAGGATGATGATGATGAGGAAGATGAAATTAATTCAGTCACTCTAGTTGATATTGATGTTGTTTTACACGTTGAATTCGATTGTGACAAATTATATGTCAGGCCAGTGGTGAATGATGCAGTTGTCACTGCAATAGCAGCTGCTTTGGACGATGCAAATATTTTGGGTGGTGCAGGAGTATCATTGTGACCAATTCGGCTTTCATTTGATAAATGTACTTCATTACTTCTCGTCGTGGTAAACAACTGCCTGGGAACAATGCACTTGGATGATGCAAGTGAAGATGGACAATTGGAAAAAGAAGACGAAGGACGAAGACTGTTTCTGTAATTGTAAATATTTGGTGTATAAGACTTGGATGGACTATGGCAAAGTACAGGTTGTACACTGTGTGACCTTTCGCGCGGGTTCAGTTGATTATTGTTGAAGTTGAGGATGATTGTCCAGATCAAACCAAGGATGACTTTTTGGTCACCATTGACAACATCAAGTGGGTTAATGTTGGTCGTTGAGATCTGCAAATGTAAAAATGAGTGAATGATGAGATGGATGAAGTACTTTACCCCTGAGAAGAGGATTAACAGTGACAGTGGACACGAAAGGTAACACAAAGGGTAAAAGAGTCAGGGTAGATGAATCATTTAAAAGTGGATCAAGCAAAAGGGAGTGGACGTCGAGTTTTGGGCGAACTCGACACATACTCACATTGCGTTCTTCGAGTACTTGTAGTGATCTTTTAACGTTGGAAATGAAATGTGCTCTGGTCTCTCCTCTTTCTCGAGTCTGCAAAATAATAGAACAAAGTCAATGATGATTCACTCCATCAACTTTTCCAAACTATTCAAGGTGTATTCGAGTCAACCTGATTAATAATTTACATGGTAAATGTTAATGGACGAACGGGTGGAGCAGAAAGTTTGTCCTTTCAATGTTCTCAAGTTGAAATTATTCTCTCAGGAACTTCATGGAACTGTAGAACACAAAAAAAAATCATCATCATCATCCTTCGGTCTCTCTTACCAGAATTTTTCCCGTCAGATGTTGTAGAAGTGTCAAAAGTTTCTTTCCATCCCTAATTTCTTCGATTAAATTGCATTCGATGAGTCCAGGAACAAAGTGATTAATCCAATCGGTAAAAATGGTGATCTGATCACCTTCAAGTTCTCCTGTCGAATGAATCAGGTGAGAAAAAAACACATCAGCCACACAAGTAAATATCACTTCAATAAATAGAAGAAAACATCATTCTTTATTTAAATTCAACATCATGTGCATTCAGTGATGTATTTTTTGATTTATGATCACACTCTCAATCACGAATACACTGTGTCAAATTGTGTTTAATTAAATTGTGATTCGTTAATATTTTTGTGCATTATTTTTTATCATTTTTTTTTGTCATGTCAAGCATTCAACTATTAAGTGTTTCAGTGTTTTAGTTAATTGGCAATATTTTTTAACCAGGTGTGCATATGAACAGTGAATATTAATTTTCCTGCATCATTAACTAACGATGCAAAGTGTCTTTTTCCTCTTGGGAATGAAAAAATGAAAAAAGTGAGAAAAGTGAACAAATGAAAAGAAGTAAAAAAAAGTACAGCTGGTTCAGCGTCAAATGTTGTTTCATGCATCAAGAAGCAGATGGAGATCGGAGTGTCCTTGGCCTCCTTGTCGCTCAGCTTGGGATAACTTTCCCTTATCTCTATCCTCCTTTATCTTAATCTCCCTCTTTACCTTCTCTCTCCTTGTCGCTTACATCATCTTTCGTCTCATCATGCAACTCGCCAAAACATTTAAACGTTTCAACCCTTCAACCCTTCAAACTCCACCCGAGTTGCATGCATCTCATGAGTTAGCCCTACATCTGCAAGGTCACTTTACCCTGAGGCCCCGGAAACGCAAAAACATTAAAAAGTAAAAAGTAAAAACACCGATTAAAAAATAATCATTTAATTGCCGTATTATTTGGCGCCGGCGGTGAGCCAACTCCTACATTTTGTCAAGCAGTTAATTCAGGAGACAAGCCAAAACATCAAAATAACAAAGGGGGTGACTTACAAGCCCACATTCGACAATCCGTTAATCTGCTCTCAATAGCGTGAAGAGGCAAAGAGCAAAAGGCATGAGGAAAGAGGAAATGAATTGCATCTGGTAAAAGAACAACTTACTCTTTCCAAGGTCGATATGGTTGAAATAATCTCTGTTTCCAGCAAATTGACCGGTATACACAGGATATCTGTTTATACAAGGAGGTGATGCGGGTATTGGAACTGGCGATGAAACTAATGATGCAGGTCGAGAAATTTGAATAGATGATGAAGGAGAACAAAGTAAATAATCACTGGGTGAAGGAATGCAAGATGATGCTGCAGATGAAGAAGGAGATGGAGATGGATAAGTCATGAGAAAAGAATAAGGACTACGATTGACCATCACATTGGAAGAGTTATGAGATGAACTCAATGACTTGACTATTGGAATTGGTTGACTGGGCGTCGAATTAATTTGACCCGAATTTCTTTGGATTGACGATTGACTGGTACCCGGTGTTGGGTTGATCACTGGTTTACTTGATGACTGTATTTTAGGTTTTTTATTAAAATCTTTCTCGTGATACTGCGACATATCGACAGACTTTAAAGAATTTATACTTTCAACTGAAGGTGAGGTTTGTAGAGAACTAGAACTACTATTAGAACAGTTGATAGGATTGTTCGATGGACGTGATTTTTCACGATGATATTTCAACTGATCCATTATTATAATATTGAATATTAATTTTTGATGATTCAATTGTTAGCTGTAGTTGATTTGAATTCACTGGGTTCACAAAATTAGACAGTTTGATTAAAAGTAAAATAGTGGTAAGTACAATGAATACATCAAGTGCCTTTGGTGGCTGTGGTGAAGAAATGTGCCAATTTTGATGATTCACAACATCATGTTCAGCAGATACAGCGCAAGTGACTTTATCTAAATGGTAGGAAAGGCTGAATAAATGTCTCTCCTTGAAAAGTGCTGCCATTGCGCTGATTTAAGGACGACGACTAGTGAACCAGCAGCTGAGTGAGAGACATCGAGTCACTTCTTGGTATGAAGAGTGTAGACATCGGAGATTGTTGTTTGCCTTCATTCTCACTCAATGCATTGACAGTGGTGACTGCTTGCTGCCGGTTAGTTCATAAACATGCCTTGGAAACGGGAACTTTGGTGACAGGCCGAGCCGTAAGGAGGCGCCTAATTTTCGACAGTAAATGCACAAGTAAAGTTCAGCAAAGTGAATGAATCACATAAATCTCATGGAAAGTTCCTCAATTATTCATTGGAGGAAGTTTATCTGTTACATCAGCTTGTATTGACGTGCTACAAATATTTTTCCTTGTGTTATTGTGTCCGCAAAACAATGGACATCATCGCCTATTCCCAGCAGCCAAGAAAATTCGTGAACTTCACCTCTGGTCTATGCTGGTCCTCGATCAACAGTTGATTCTTCCCATCAACTTTCATCTGGTTTAGTTGATGATAACTATGTAACTGATTTAATTACCAGTTCACTATCATCACTTCCCGAATTGGAGGATGTCCGTGAGGATAATTCTATCAATCCAATTGTTCTTGGTCTACCCAATGATTCTCAAAATCAAGGAATTGGTCAACTTCTTGAGCAACTATCAGTAAATAGCATTCTCAAGGATGTTGATGAAGATTATCAAGTTTTAAATGCCATTCCATATCATTTGTGTCATCAACAGTCAAATTCATCTGTGGAAATGGGTCAAAATTACTATGATTTTACAAATAATTCGAATCAAGATTTTCAACAAAATCTCACAACAGCTCTCAGTTATCAGCAACAACTGCCAGTTAATCAAGAGGAAGAAAAATCCTTTGAAAATCTAATGCGTGCATTTGATTATAATGCACGCATTATACGCGATATTCGCAAAAAAAAAAAAAAAATGAAATTATCCAATTTCTTATGGCAGGATTCAACAGATGCTCCCAAATGGGCACTGTATGAATGTATATACCCTGGATGTTCAAGTTTACTGCAAGTTAAGTATGACAATCCATCTTATCATTGTTTGCTCCCATTCAGTGAACATATACGAGACAGTCATAGAATCACCAAGTTGGAAGAACTTGAAACTAAATGCAAGGAATTTGCCAAAAGGGTAGATTTGCCTTACGAATGGTTTACGAAACCATTATATGACAAACAAGGTCTTCTTGTTTGTCATTTGGAAGAACTAGTGCGAACCAAAAATTTAAGAAATAGGGCCAGAAAGTATATTTTGGAAAGATTACAATATGACTTCGATGCTGGTTTTGTCACTGCGAAAGAATCAGCCGAATTCGACGCCCAGCAAATACTTCCACCTGGTCAACGACGTGTTACAAATATTTTTCCTTGTGGTATTGTGTGCTTGGCAAAGTTTTATGATAAGGAAAACCTTTTTTTGGTTTGTCTTTCGTGGGGCCCACAATTAAATAGTGTTATTGTTTGTCACCATTGATTGGTGTATTTTCAACATGATGATGAATTATATTTGAACACGGTTTTGTTATTGTTGATAAAATTGTTGAACTCAAATACAACTGTGAGTTTGTTGAAACAGTTTAAGTTTTTTTTTTGTGTCACGGATGTTGATTTTTGGTTGCTCGATCAGCACGATCTCTGATCATCTTTCGATGTCACCAGCTAATAGTGTGTTTGTGTATTGATGGTTCACCGAGAAAAGTGAATAATGTGAACAAAAATCATACTGAACAGACCAAGAATAGTTGTGAAGATATGTAACCTGGTTCTTTTATCTTGAGTCATGAGGAAATAATTTGAAATACTAAACTGACAAAACAATTGATGAGAAAATAATTATTACATCTTTATCGTATACAAAAAGGACTTTTTTGTGAAAGAATTTATTGTATAAGGCAATTAATTATCAGGCTTTAAACTTTACACGATTGAGCTCGTTTTCTCTGAGCTGCTTGTTCGAATATCTTTTCACTTGCTTCTTCTTCTTCAATCCATTGTCTGATTTCTGTTGCATACATTTTGCAACTGAAACTAAATTTCGTTCTGAGTTTTCTCCCTCTAAAAATTGCCGCAGCATATTTACCCTGATTACGATTCATCATGGTGTAACTCGTCAGTGGATGTTTCTTCATCTGCAAACCTAAACCAATCAACTCGATGTCAGACAATTTGATGTCTCTGGTAATACGAGTTTGTTCTTGAATGTCTGCAAGTCGTCTTTTGCACTTCATAACGAAGAGAAAAGCTTCGAGAATGGAAGAAACAACAATTTTCATCACAACGGTAGACATGACGTAGAAAACAATGAAGTACACTCTTGACCAGCTCGAAAGTAACTTGGCATATCTTTCCATGACGTAAGACCACATGTAAGTGAATGACAAAATTAGAAGAAGTAAAAATGAGCTGAGGAAATTGGAAAAATTGTGCATTCGAAGTAAATCATCCATCGTGGAAACACTCAGGTCAATTGGAGGTGGATTTTGTTGGTCAACCACTGCAAAAAGTTCCATACCGATGATGGAAAAACAGTACAAAACTACAAAAACAATAACACAAAAATGTGTCATTTGTCTTAACAAGATAAATACAAATGGTCCCATTATGTGTTGGTATCTTTGTGTTTTCTGGAACAATCGGAGAATGCGAAAAGTTCTAAGGATGTAAAAGTAACCAAAAGAATAACCAAATGGTTGAATGTAGAATCCAATCATAGAAACACCAGCTACCAAAAAGTCATACGCATTCCAACCAACAGTTATGTAATCAACTAATCCATAGGTACAAATCTTCATCAATGCTTCAACTGCATAAATGGAGATGAAAAATGTATACAAAATATCAGTGTACGCTTCAATACCATTGAAAAAGCTGGCACATTTAACAACTTCAAATAACAAAGAAGATATAATGATGTAATCGATGATATTTTCAAAAGCAGAACTTCTGGCGATTCTCGAGATAAAGTCAAACATGTTGACAAGTGATCTATTTCTTATTCTATGGTACCATCTGAGTTCAGGGTGTTCTTGAGACCAGTTGAGTTCGAGTGCATCGTAAATTCGATAGAATTGATCCAAAGTCAATTTTCCTGTTCTCTCAGTGTCACACAGTTTAAACATCAAGTAACATCGCAGTCGTGAAATTCCAGGCTTTAAAATCTTTACAACTCCTTCGAAGTGTTTGAAGATGACGTGTTTGCTGAATTCATTGGATAACAACAAATTAAACGCGTGGCGACAACAAAGTCGACGATGGAGAAAAAGTCGACGAAATTTTTCTCGTTCAACTGAAGAATACTTTTCATATGAAACTGCCAACATCATGTTGAGTATGAAGTAAATTTGAATGACCAAATAAACAACAAAAAATATGGCACTTGTTCGATGTTGAGCAAAAACTGGCATCATGATGTCGGGAAAGCTGGAAAGCAAAAGAGAATCATTTGAGTGAGTTAATGAGTTGAAGAAAAATAAAATTGTTCAACTTACTTTCCGTTGGAAATTACGACAAACATGTTGGAAAATGTTTCGCCATACGTGGTAAAAAACTAATTGAACCAACAGAGCAATATTAGAATAAATCGATAATGGGTCATTCAATTGATGATACTTACTTTGTTATTGGGGTAGTCTTTGAAGAGATAAAATCCAAGCAGTGAAAATACTGTTATGATCATAAAAAGTATGACAATTATATCGAAGATTGGTCGAAGCGACTGCAAGGTGTGACGAAGAGTTCTGTGGATGATTTAAGTGTCCAGACAGTTCATGAAACAGATAGAAGAAATATTCAGGTAACAATTATTATGTTAATTGATGACTCACCTTCTAATTGAATAACAGAAATGATTGTCGATGAGGAAAACAGGTCTGACAGCTCGTAAAACCCTGAAATCACTTCTTTCAATGGAAAATGCGACAATTGCGTCAATAACCATTAGAACTGTGCAGACCACTTTGACAGATGTTCTAGGATGTGTGAGGAGAAATCTAAATCCCATCCATCGAAGTTTCATCCAACATTCGATGCCGATGATGATGAGGCAAAGTAACTCCACCATCAGGTGAACTTTTTTGTCCACGTTGAACTGAGTACAAGTTGGTGGTTCAAAAAGAGTTAGAGCTAAAAGGGTCAAGGCTGCCAATAAATCCAGAGCATAAAATATTTGGTTATGAACATATTTGTAAGTTGATAATGACTGGTTACATTTTGGATGATAAATTAATTTTTCATTATTTTCCCCTTCTTCCAGGTAAATGGCTGCTTCGTTGTAATTGAATTTCCAAATTTGTTCAGGTGATGTCGTGGTGATGTGAGGATGAATTTCTTTAGGAAAAACATGATCATCCTCTACTTCCAATCGGTAAGGATCTACTGGAATACCTTTGACATCTTCATACGAATCAGATTCATCTTCAGACGTGTCATCATTATTAGTTGATGAGATAGATGAATGATGGTTGCCCTGGTTGGGTGAATTTGATGAACTGGTACTCGTACTTGGAGTGGCAAATTTTATGCCACCAGTTTTGGTTGATGTGACTGTATTATCACATTCAACGATCAAGGAAGTTCTCTCATCCACCAGACCAGTGCTAGAGGAGTTTTTCCTCATCCTCACCGAGCTCAGAGAGAATATTGAAGTGCTGCTAGAAAATAAGTGAGCATTCGTAGACGACGCTGGAGTCACATCAGCTGACTTTCTTCACACAATTGATAACTACTGGGACAACCTGATGTCGAGCCAATGATAATATACCATCAGGGCAAACATCCATGGCACAAGTTAGATTGTGCTGTTGAACCCTTCAGCCAATTCACCGCTTATCGGTGTCATTGAAAAAAAGGAAACAAATTAACCAGAGATGTGCTGACACGAGAAACACTAAAGTTTAAAAAACTTCATGAAAGTTTGATTGAAATGTAATATCACTTGATTAAATGATCCCTTTGAAATGGCTGATGGATATTTTGAAAGTGCCATGGATTACATGTTTATGTGAGAAAGGATGACACTGATTTAAAAGTGACCCAAGAACGTATGTTGTGTCAACTTAATTCACCAGGAAATGACACAAACCGAGAAACAAAGAAAAACAATGGTAAAAGAATGTGTGAAGTTGAATGAGAAGTTGATAAAAGATGATTGTCGAACCTTTTGAGGGAAAAAAGTGTAACGAGTGCCTCTTTGTTAAATTGTCCACCTTTGAAAAGAGCAAACAGGTCACTTCCTCCACTGTGACCATGACTGAGTGTGACGAGTGACAAGTTACAAGTTACAAGTTACAACCTGTAATTGACGAGGAACAAGTAAATGACAACAAGGTACAAATTATATCTTTGCTTGACATCTTTCACTGACATTAAAACTTTACAAATTCCAAGATCTTCTCTTCAGTTGAATCTTCCATTGTCACCAGTCAAACTGTAAATACGGATACGTCATCCACCAGCACAAGTATCGCATCATATGTATGATTGTATGATTGTCACCTGATTGTCACCGAACAGATCAACAATGAATCACTTCAAGTTAATTTGTTTCATCTTGATTTCTTTGAACGCCGTTTCTGCAGTTCCCAGGGTGAGTTTGATTGTTTGACTGTTTGATTGTTTCAGCCATTTATCGACTGGGCGAATATAAACTTTGATCCCAATCAATGGAATAATTATTATTCCACTTACAGATGCGAATGAGACTGTGCGTCGCATCGAACAATCCTTATCGGCTACAGAACCAGTGTGTTTACTGTCACAACAAACGGTTTCAGAACACGGTCAAAATATGTACTGGAACGGTAAGTCCATCGATCAAGTTAACTTTGACATACTAATGATTAATTGACTTTTGCCCTTGTTACAGCCATACTTACCGGCAAATGTTTCCCTGGAGGAAGGATACTGTATGGTTCGTCAGTGTCGCTCTCAAATGCCTCTTTATCGACCCGAACCTTTTTTCAATGGACCTGGTGATGCTGGTGATGTCAACATCGGTGTCAATGTGGACTCCATCAATCCATCCATGAATTCACCAGTAGCAAGTGCTCCTGAAGAAAGCTCATATTCTCCTGCTTACCTGCATCAAAACTCACCTGGTCGTCCTGTAAACTACATTTCTCCTCTTATTCAACCTCTCAGACGTCGACCACCAGCTCAAATATTTGTTGGTCGACCCATCAAACCACGTAAGTAACCAACGATTTTATCATCATTTTCACAAGGCCAGTTGGCTAATCAATTTTTGTCATTTTTCTCCCGTAGAGAGACCTTTCATGTTTGGCTGAATTGATTTCGACGAAAAACATCTCTTCTTCACACTTTGCTTGTTAAACTTGACCACTTTGATACATTAATCAACTCGTCAACTCGCCAATTATCTTAAGTTTCTTTCACCGTGCAGTTTGATTAATTTTTTGTTCCTTAGCCGATGAAAATGATGATAATTAGGCGGTTCATTTACCTCATATTCGTTTGCGTGTTGGAGGACTATTCAAGTAACTTGCTTTTTTCAACTTTTAATTAATTTTGTCATCAGTTAAAGTAGAAAGTAAAAAATAGACATGAATCGATCATCATTATTTTATTTTCAATCTTCAAAGCAACCATTCACCAGAGGAGAAATAAAATGTATCACATTGACATGGCTAATTGGGTTGAGATGATTCACTGAAAACTTTCAATTTTCATCACATAAATGTTTACAGTGAATGGATGAATCAATTAGTATGCAAAAAAGAAGTGAATAAAAAGTTTTCCAAGATGAACAAATTGTTGAAAATACCATTTGATCATTCAATCATTTAAAACAGCCTCTCTTGTGCTGAACTAGAGCTTGATTGTTGAGAAATTTGCAATTGCACAAGGGACAAATTTTCATCCATCCTTTTCGTCGATACTCTGAACAGTGTTCAATGCAGTGAACATAGTACTCGAGAGATGGTACAACTTTTGATCCTTTTCGATAACAAGGAAATGATTCTTTACAACCTCTACAATTAGTTTTTCCCTCGAATTTGGAGTAATTGATGATGGTCAAGGCGATTGACACGGGCATCCATGATGGTTTACGAGCCAGGATAGATCGTTTATTACTTGCCTTACAACTGTTCTTGTGGATTCCAAGAGCTTCTTTGTCCAAAAACTTGAATTGACAGTACTCACAAGATCGAATTAGGTCTTTGGCTCGATACATATGACACTCGTCGATACAATGAACATAATAAGCCGGTGATGGAATTTTTTTGAAGCCTTTGGGCGTTAGGTAGCATGGAAAGGCTTGATTACACCCACTACAATGGATGTTAAATGGAAAAGCCTTGATCAAGTACGATTTCAAAGGAATATGGGCGAGTGATGTTGCAACTGGCCTTTCAAGTGACTCATTCAGTGAGATGTTTAAAGTTGATTCAGCGTTATTCTGCAAAATGGTACAAGTTGAATTAACAAGATTTATGTCAACACCGAGTAAATCGTCAATTGATAGATCGTGATTTGACTCGACATCAACCGGAGAGACGGTTAAAGCGGCCTCAGGATTTCGTTGAACAACATTGGTATTAATTGATTGATCAGATGAAATGATGACTTCATTTGAATTCATTTTTTTTCTCTTCGGCTCTTCAATAATTCAAAAATTCCAAATTGACACTCAAATGACTTGTTTACTTCAGATCAGTGTCTTTTCGGTAATCAGCAATCATTAAAGTCACTGGATCTCTGATTACAAGTTAACTTCCGATCGTTCGAAGGAAAGACTGTAGATTGAATTGTTCGATGAAAGGTGACACTGTATTTCACTTTTGTTGCTCTTGAATCAGTAGACTGATGTAATTCATTTGATGCCTTGTAGAACATTGACTGTGACGTGAGCAATGAAAAATTTGTTTGATCATTCAGTGTGCTTGGTGATTGATGAGAGTGCGTCAACCTTTCATCATCTGTGGTGACAAGGACAGTGAAAAAAATATTACAAATAAAAAAATCAAATGCCAACTGTCAATCGATGACGCTGGAAATATTTAAGATCGATCGTTGCCAATTGTCAAGTTGATACAATATGCATTATGCAGCATGTATTGGCAAAGTCGGTATGACGAAAAATCTGTCGATAGGGTCTGTTGCTATGAGAAAAGACTGTTCAAAATAAAAGTAAGTTGGTTAAATAGTCGGCCAGGTGAAAACGGGTTCAGCAAGAAGCGTTCACCGACTTGACTTCAAGTCAAGAATTGGCAGAATTAAGATGTTGAAGACAAGACAAGTAAAATCTAACGGTACTGTGACTGGTTCATCCGGTCGCATGGCTAGACAACTCATATCATGGCATGCTTAAACGGTTAAAATGGAAAATAACTGAATCAACCAAATATATTCTTATTTCAAGCAGAGAGAAAAACAGAACGCGTCGACATGAAAATATGACACACTGTCCAGCATATTTACACAAAATCCATTTTGCACTTGAGAAGTAGTCCCTTTGGTAGTCCCTTATTCCCAAGAGAGAAAGTAAACACACCGCTCTCATGCCAACTGCAAACGACCGAATCGAACACTCGCCATATTTTGAATGATCAATGTTACCACCTCTCATCAGGGTCATTTGAATTATAATCTTGAAAATTATTAACCAATAGTTTTTGTGATCTTTTGTGGCTGATTTTTCATTATTGTCCTTTCGAGCTTTTTTCCTAGCCCTCTATTCTTCATTTGGATCTATTGTGCAAATCATTCCAACGTAACAATTATAATTCCATTCTCCTAATTTTGCATTTGATTACTACGATCAAATATGGCAGCTAATCATCCTGAGAGATATCACCGAAGAATAAAACACGATATGACCGAATTATATACCGAGCCAGTTGAAGATATTTACATTGCTCCTGATGACGAACGCCTCGACATTGTTCATGCCTTAATAATTGGTCAAAAGGATACTCCATACCATGGTGGTTTTTTTTTACTTTGTTTTCACTTATCCGCCTGACTACCCTTTGAAACCACCTAAAGTAAAATTTATGACCACTGGTAATGGTCATGTACGATTCAATCCCAATCTATATGCTTGTGGTAAAGTGTGTCTTTCCATACTTGGCACATGGCCTGGCCCCTCGTGGACTTCTATCATGACTACCAAAAGTGTTCTTCTGTCCATCCAGTGTATGATCATGAATGAAGATCCTTATTTCAATGAGCCAGGCCTTGAAGCATCCAAAAATTCTCAAGCAGGCAAATTGAATTCACAAACTTACAATTACAATATTTCTTACGAAACATTACGGGTAGCTGTTATTGACACTGTTTCAATGTGTCTCCACGAATCTTCTAGTATTCCAACTGCCTTGAAGCAAATTGTCCTCTACAAATTCTCATCAAATATTTCTTTTTATCGTGAGAGAATTTCGACACTGTCCAGTTCAGAAAAACCCAAAATTGCAAATCCAACTACTCGCAAGTGCTTGATCTCCATGATGGTTAATCCTGCTCCAGGAAGCTATAACTGGGAAGAATTGCGAAATCAAATTGATCATCTCTCAAGCAAAGTGGAAGATAAGTCAAAAGGATCGGACCCGATTCAATTGTACAACGCGATATGCTCAACTTTCACTGGTGCAAGTTACAAACCACCTACTGAACAACCTACTGCACTTGACGATATTGATTTAGCTGACATAATCTATCCACATGTTGAGGGCGATGATGATGATGATGATGATTGTCAAGTCATCGAACCGTACTCTAGTGATGATGATGAAGAAGATGTTCAGATATTGGAAGAAAATACACCATCGACATCTAAATCCTAATTTAAAACCTCAAACCTCAAAATTGCTTTCAAAAGATGCCATGCATCAATTTTTATTCAGTGAAATGAATATCAAAAATGTTTAATGAAAAAGAACTCGATGTACTTTTCCGTTAAAATGTGATAATAAAAACAAAATCTCGTTAACTAATGATTTTTTCAAGTTTCACTTTGTAAGGAAATGGAACAAGACCACCTCTTTGAGACGGATCTATTGCCAAATCAGATGAACCTGGACCATCTTCCAAGACTAACCTGAGACCTTTGGTGTTCTGAAACCAACCGCAGAGAATGAAAAATAGGTTTGTTGTGGCTAACTTGTTTCCAGGACAACTTCGACGTCCTGTGCCACCGAAAGTGAAAGTAGTTTCACTTGACTTGACTTCAAAGGTGCCTTCAGGTCCAATGTAACGTTCAGGGTTGAATATTTCAGGATTTGGGAAAAGTTTGGGGTCTCGATTACAAGAAAGAATTGAAGCCATGACAGCAGTATCCTTGGGTATTTTGTACTGACCCAATTGGGCAATCGTCGTCGTTTTATGAGGAATGGTGACTCCGGTCACTGGTCTGTATCTTAGTGATTCGGTGATGAACGAATTCAAATAGTGACAATTAGCCTTATGTTCGAGGGTAGCCATTTCATCGCCAACTTGTTCTTCTACTTCTCGACGCAATCGTGCTTGTAGTCCATCAGGATCGTTAGCGATAAAAAGAAATATCCATTTGAGTGTCATAGTTGTTGTGTCTGATCCGGCAAATAACAGGTCCATCACAGCATTTCCAAGATTTCCTTCATGAAGGTACTTTGCATCATTCGAGTCTGCTAATTCAGCTTCTTGTTTGGCAGCCAACATGGCACCTGCAAAGTCATTGACCACACCACCTGACTCTTCGAATTGTCTGACATGTTCTTGCATTTGTTCAACATGGTAAGTTCGTAGTTCCTCAATCACTCGGAGCATTTCTTTCCACTTTTTCCAATACAAAAATCGCGCAATCGGCAAGAAGATGATTACCGTTAGTTCACCGGTGGCTTTTTTCTGTGCAAGAGTTGAATTTTTCAATTTTATGAAATCTGGATGGTCAAGGTTGAAATCAACTCCAAAAGCTAGTTTAGCCAAGACAGAAAGTACAGTCAGGAGCAAGTAGTCACTTGGATCGAAAGGCTTGTTCATTCCTTCCCTAATGATGATTTGTTCGGTGATGTCTTTCATTGTTTTCGATACCAAAGGAGGAACATTGTCACTGATGGTCAATTTTCTTATTGCAGAATGAGTAACTCGTCGCAATACTTCCCATTCTCGACTGAAATCACCAAAGGCAACATCGATGTTACCTTTGCCAAAGAACAAATCTGTCAAAATACCGAAATTCAAACGACCGGCGAAAGCAGCCTTATTGAAAACTTCTTTGACGTAAGATGGTTCAATGACCACAATTTGAGGAAGAGGACCAAACCAGAAAGTATAAAATGGTCCATACTTTTCAGATAAATCAAGGAAAATTTCATGCAGATGTCTCTTTTTGTTTTTTCCTTTATGACGCAACATCAGCAGGTTGCCCAATAATGGTAAAGGTACTGGACCAGGTGGATAGTGACGACGACTGTAGTACATTCGAGTGATATGGTACGTGACCCATGTTAAACCACCAACCAAAGATGCTTTTAGGATGAGGATTGGATCCAACAGATTCTTTAGTTCCATGATGAATGGCGGACCCAACTCAGCTGTTGCCTTTTTTCTATTTGCGACCTTTCTTTTTGTTTGCCTTTGGCTACTACTTGAGAGAAAAACAACAATTTGAGACGCCCATGATTGACTGACGAATCACATGCGTGTAGATAATTGACCGAAAAACAATGTACAATTGAAATAAAAAGAGTCAGTTGAATTAGTGAATCATTATTTTAATCAAGCAGACTTCTGTACATACAAGGACAGAGTTCGATAAGTTAGATTACTTTTTGGTTGCTTCTTCAGCAAGCCTGGCTTTACGTTCCCTCACACCCTTGTACTTTTTGTCTGCCCTGGCTTTTCTTAAGGTCTTGTATACGGCAAGGGCCTTGTCTTCGGCTGTTATCTTCCTAGCCTTTTCTAATTTGATATTACTATTGTTAACCAAAGGCAAGATGGTACCTTTAAGCTGAGTTGCAAGTTTTACTTCTTCAGCGGATGAGTCTCCCTTATGTGGTTTCTTAGAATTGTTAGGGAAGATTATCAATCGAGCTTTGTAGGCTTTAATTCTTTCGACATTACGTTGGAGAGAGTCGAGTGACCTGTTCTTTCGTCGCTTGTCGACTGAAAGACCAATTGATCGAGCAAGCTTAGGGCTGACACCAGCTGCCTTGAGCTCATCCAAGGTGAATCCACGACCAAGTCGAAGTTTGCTGTTGTATCGTAAAGTTGGACACACGACAACTGGTCTTAACGAACCGGCGGATGGTCTTGGTGCTACTCGCTTAGCTTTTTCAACACGCTTGAGGTGCCTTCGCTTTTTTCGCATTGGTTGGTTGAACCATGTTTTGATGTATCGCTGCCAATCTTTGTGGAAATGGCCATTCGGAATAATGTTATTTCTCTTGGCGGGCATCTTGATGAATCAGACAATTGATAGATCAAAGAAATCAAGCACGGCAAAAAGGAGAGTGAGATGAACCAGTAAACCTAAAGGAAGAGGAAACAAGGTACTGCTGCGTTTTTGTCTCCACCTTTTGGCAAAGTTTATTCCTATCAGCTGTTATTGAGTTCTTCCCGGGTTTCCATTTCAGGTTCTCAACTCTTTATTGAGTTCTTGAAAACATTGAATCTGGTCATTATTAACTATGGCTATACCTGCAATGGATACATTAAAATTCGTTGCAATAGCCTCAGTTGGTGTCATTCTCCGTTACATTCTTATGATGTCATCCTATCAAACAAGTATCAGCGAACGTGTGGAAGTTTCAACACCCATCACTTCATGGAAAAGAGGTAACTTTATAAATCAGCTTAAATTAACTTAATTTTAATTCTTTCATGTTTTGAAATTCACAGCTACCGAAGGAGTTTACCTTTTGAATCTTGGTATATCGCCTTACTCTGGTGATACATTCCATGAAATGCCTATTCTTCTATTTTTCTACCGTTTTCTACTCAATTCTCCTTCGATCAGTCCATACATCGATTTCATATTCATCTTTGCCGATGTCATAACAACATTGGTTTTGTCCATGACAACTTTTCATTACATCGAACAAATGTATGATCTCGAAATCAAATCAGCTAAGAGGCTGATTAAAGACGAAGATAAAGCATTAATTATCGACAGAGTTGCTGCCATTTCATTATCTTCTAAAGTCACTGCATTTTACCTACTGTCACCATTTTCACTATTGGCCTGCGTTGCTAAATCAACCGCCGTATTCACGAACTTAACAATTTCTCTGATGATATTTAGTGCCTCTTGCAACTACAGAATCCTGGCAATTACTATTTCAGCATTTTTAACTTACCAGTCTTTCCATTCTTTGGTCCTTCTCGTTCCA
>JASXTE010000329.1:0-56722 GCA_030280995.1 Hemileia vastatrix | reverse complement strand
GGTAATGTAAAGCTACGACCACAAAAAGATGGAAGTATATCGATATACTGTAACTGGGTTTATTCGAATCGAATGATGGGGTTCGTGCTTACTTTTCATCTTATCCACTACGAACTAAGAAGTCACTTTTTTTTCACTAGAAAAGTGATCACAAGTTCATGAGATGGTACTTAACAAGGAACATATAACAGCCGAATGACTTGACAAGGTACGACTAATAAAAAAGACTATTAATATTCATCCATAATATAGCCATTAAAACTGGATAATCGATAATTGAAAGACTAAGATATAGTCCGATCCTTTCTGTAAAGAGAGTGAAATGATGCATCACATGTTCGCGGTAGGGCTAGACGTAGATACTTGTGTGTCGTTTTTCACCGTAAGGTGACTTAATATAATTTGGCTATATGCTGGAAACTTTCTAAATCTAGTATGTCCGTCTATTTTTTGGATAGCGCTACATAAAATCGGAATAATCAAACTAGAGTGTCTTTCAATAGTAAAGAAACAATCAGCAGGAAACCTAATGTTTAAGAGTGACGTAACAGTATTTAATAAAAAATCCGAGGTAGGTGTACATATAGGAAAACATATTAGACCAGAAAACGAAACCGATATAGGTTATTATCTAGCTGGACTAATTGAAGGTGATGGTGATATTGGTGAGCGAGGATTTGAAATGGTTTTTCACGAATCCGATGCTGCTAATGCATACTATATTAAAAACATCCTTGGATATGGTTCAGTTTCAAAGGTTAAAAATAAAATAGCTATTAAACTATCCATTTACCACAGGGGAGGTGTAGAAAAAGTGTGAAACCTTGTCAACGGTAAATTTATAGCAAAGTTTAAAATTGATCAAGCGAGACAAAGGACTTATGATAAAAAGTTTAATACACCCATTCTGCCACCTTCGACAGAATCTATTCTACAGACTTATTGGCTAGCAGGATTTTATGATGCCAAGGGTTCGTTTTATATTTTAATTTCTAAGAGTAATACACAAGCACAAGGTTACAATGTGACCCTTCCATTTAGAATGACTCAAAAGAATGTAGAACTTCTATCCATTATTCAAACTTCGCTAGGTGGTATTATTTACCAGACTTCGGACAAAGCTGGCACTCTTAATCGATATTCAACAGTAAGTTTAAATCGCGCTAAGTCAGTTGCTTTTTATTTCGATAAGTATCATCTGATAAATCCTTGTAAGTGGCTCATATATATTTATTGACGTAAAGCACTAATTCAAATTCAAAATAATAGTCATATAACACCTTCTGGTGTTAATAAAATTCGAGAACTTAAAAGCAAAATAACTAAACTAGTTGAAGGTCAGGGATCCTCAGAGACTACACGCCAAACCCCACATTAAAATTAAAATTAAAATTAAAATTAATTTTTTAAATTTAAAATTAATTTTTTAAAATTAAAATTAAAATGGGTGAAGATATAGTCCATTTGACACGAGCTTATTTCACAGCTGCAACCATAATTATTGCAGTACCTACAGGTATTAAAATTTTCTCATGGCTGTCAGCTTCCTTTAGCAAGAATAATTCAATTCGGCCAATTCTTCTAATTTATTTTTTATTCATTCCAATATGGAGGAGAGTTTATAAACACGATATAATAAGCATTATATAGAATAGGTTAATCTTATTAACAGTTTATCCGTGCTAAAATAAATTATATACCTGAAAATACTAAGTGTACAGCCCTAGTATCTTTCGGTAAAAACCTTTGTAGTACTGTTAATTATCCTATATACACGATTATCGTGAGACATATAGTAGAACTAACACCCCAGAAGTTTTTGTAGGTATTCTTCAAAAAGAAGGTTGAATATTAAGACCTAATCAAAAGGATCGTTATCGTTATCGATTGTCTTCCACGAGTATATCTAAAACAGTCTATAGCTCACCCCCCCTTTTCATTATATTTAATATGTATGGACTAAAATTAGTCATTATTGTTGTTTAATCCAAAAAGCCCTTTAAAAGGGGGGGGCGAAATATAGTACCCCCCTGCAGGTAGTCCTAGTTACTATAACTCTTGCTTGTTTTTCAAAATAAAGCATTTTATGTAGATGGAGTAAAGGTAAATCCAAACAATATTTATGAACTTATAACTATTGGAGAGTATTAGTCCTTGAATTGCAGGGGATTAAGTTATCAAAAAAGGAGGGAGGGGGGGGTAGAGTAATTTTTAATACTCAAAGTATGACGGTACAAGAACTGGTACTTCTAATAAATGTTCTAACCATCCCATTTGACTGTAAGTGTTCTCTACACAAATATATTATAATATAATATTTACATGAGTGCGAAGTCAATTAGAGATATAATACCAGAGCTTGTTTCTTCTTTTGAAAGAATAAATCAGATAATATATAAACTTATTGGAAGGACGGGGCAAACTCGAGAAACATCCTAATATTAAAAATATACTAATAATATTAGGACAATCGTCGAACTAAGTCATTTTAAGGAAACTTTTTATGTAAAAGCGTAGAGACTAGACGCCCCAGGCTATTATAAGTTATCATTAAGATAATATGAAAGTCTAAGGAATAGTCCCGGTCACCGGTAACGGCCCTTACCCTTTAAATAGATTAGATGATATCATAAAAAAAAGGCGGGTATGAGATGAGTTTCTTCAAAAGAGTGAAGTACAAACTCTAGACAATAAGCCAGCTATACCTGAAAAGGTTGAAGGCCCAACCCTGAGCTACATGTTACGGAGGAAGTCTAAGAATAACAGTTCCAATGCTTTGGGCGCTTGGATTTATCTCCCTATTTACTATGGGTGGACTAACAGGAGTAGTACTAGCCAATGCTAGTCTAGATGTAGCGCTACACGATATAAATTTAACTTTTTCAATATTTTATATAAATAGGCAGTTGATACGGTTATGAAGAAAAGAGATCTATAAGTACTATGAGAAGAAATAAAACTATTATCCATCCTAATCATCTGAACTCTGAGCAACTAGGAGCTTTTATAGTAGGGCTGGGCTGCTTGATGGGGGGGGTATTGATATATAGGAGTATATTCTTGACGTAATAAGAATATTGGGTATCGTATAATTATCAAGCAGGCTGATAAGCCTCGTAACTACGAAATACTAACTATCCTAAGTAAAACTAAAATCCCTTATAGGGTGAAGAGTATTTAGAGATGTAGATAAGAAAACATGTTCTCGATATGTCATTTGAGTCATGACAAAACGAATATTAATTATTAATAATTTTTTTCCAGTGCTAAAACAATATCCACCTCTAACTTCTCAACGTTATCTACAAATTAAATTTATGCAAACTTGTATAAAATTTTTTTTATGAAAAATATATTATAATAAGATCATCCCGATATGATCTGATCTTATTACAGAAAGTTTTACTTGACTAGTTCCAGACAAACTTCCATATTATTTTTCAGATTGACTGGGTTGATTTATTGAAGCTGAAGGATGTTTTTATAGAAAGCATACTGGAGTTGAACTTTTTCCATTTCTCAAAGTATGATCTATATCTAATAAAGGCTATTCGTATCTTTTACAAGGTAGATCAAATTGAAATGGATCATATAAAAGATGATCTATATATTCTTACGATGGCATCACGATCTGATGTTCAAAAAGTCATGGATCATTGTTCTAAGGTTCTTCAAGGGTATAAGTTTTCTCAACTTGTTCAATTTGTTGAATAAGACAGAAGACAGAAGACAGACTTGTTCAAGGTTTATTTTGAAATGAATATTTAATATCTTTTTTTTTTATTTTGACCCAACTAATTTTTATTGTTTATTTTTAACATAGTCAAAAATAGCTCTTTCTCTTCGCTCTAATACGATATTTTAATTGTGTTTATAACCCGCTGTGCATATGCATATAAAAACTGTATTAATTATAAGGCTGTAACTGTAACTGTCGTGTATAAATGTCACTATGGAAGATCCACATATCTTCCGGTCTTCAGCTTTTATAAGTCCTAGCTTAACTCATGAAAAGAGGCTGTAGGCTAACGGTGAAACCTTATCATACCTACCTGCGCCAGGATCCAAATTAATAAGGTAACCCCGTGGAAACTTATTTGTAAAATATATTATAATACTTATATAAATATATTAACTATAACTAGCTTTTATATAAATTATTATATATTTATTTATAAGGCTCCGTAGAGACCCTACGTGACAATTAAACTATTTATCATATTCGTCTGAAAAAGAGTTTAATAAGATATGGTCCGATCCTACTTGTAAAAGTAGTAAAACTATAGTTCAATTATATGAACTATACCTGAGTTATTACGTCGTGGCTCATCGATAGGTGACATAAAATCGCAAGATTATATTGAATAGGGGTGAATTGCAAGAACATGTTGTGACAACAACATCATTTGCAGCGAAGTTAATTATAGTAGGTTTGATATATAATCAATCATCATGATTAAATCAAAAAAAAATTAAAACGTTCAACGACTAAGGAGTGAGCACTACAACCATAATCTCCACACGAGCGCCCCCCGTCCTAATCATAAGTTATAGATGATATAGATCTATCATAGGATGATGACATAGTCTGAACCTGTTGGTGACTATAGGTAAATATATTTTTATTTTATAAAGGTAACAAAATTGTTTCATTATGTACTATCTATAGGAGCCGTATTTGGAATTTTTTCTGGTTTTTATTACTGAGTACCTAAGGTTATAGGGCTAACTTATAGTGAAGCTCTAGGTAGACTTCATTTCTGGGTTATGTTCATAGGTGTAAATATAACTTTCATGCCTCAACATTTCCTAGGACTGGCAGGTATGCCACGTCGTATTCCGGATTATCCAGATGCTTATGCAGGTTGAAACATTATTAGTAGTATAGGTTCACTCATTAGTGTTATTGCAACTATTGTTTTCGGAGTTGTAGTTTATGACATGATAGTTAATGGTCGAACAGTAGAATCTAGTTACTGATCTTATCCTGCATTCTTCTATGGACTCTATCTAACACCGGAAGTTCATACTCTTGAAGCTTCTCTAGAGTGAACACTTGATAGTCCTACACCATTCCATGCTTACAACATGCTACCTGTTCAATCACATTCAGATTAATTTTTATATCCCCCTCCTCCTCTCAAATCCCCCCCTTTTTTATTTATGGTTAATATATTACCCCAAAATAATATTTTCATCATCATCTTATATAAGTCATAAAACCTACTACTATCTATATATATATACAAGCAGATAAGATTATTTTATCTTCTTTTCTTTATTCACGAAAATATCACATCTCAAATATCCCATTATTATATCATTATTTATAATGATATATATTCTATTACAAGTAAAAACCTATAATAGAATAGTGCGAGCCCTCCCCCAAGTCATGTGTTATGGATAAGATAAGATACAAAATGTATAATCATTTATTTTAATAAATAAGAGCTCAGTACGAACGGGCCAATCCCATCTTTTTTTATATATAATAATATATCCATCACGAGTACCCGTACCCTTCTTTCGACAACCTCCTAATAGGCCAAGCCCTCTATCTCTATGATGTAGAGATAGAGGGTATTATATGATAAAGGCCTAACGTATTTTAAATACGTCAAGGACCTGTTTATATTATATGCCCAGCTCGCTTTAATAAAAAATGCTAAAGCATAGTTTATTTAGAAAGCTTTGCATAGTAGGGCTTCGCAGAGCAGAGTTGATCAGAGCAGATATAACTTTTAGAGAGCTTTGCATATCTGATTCAATATTATGGAGCCTCTAAAAGAGCCTATTTTTAATAAAATGTAGTGAGAAGAGAATGCATCCTCTCAATTCCCTCGCCTCAGCTTGCTATAACTATCCAAATAGAATAAACCCTATAAAAAAAAGGGGGGGGGGGGGAGGTGGGATAGTGATACGATAGGGCCTTGATGTGCACGTATAATTCCTGAATGAAATATATTATATAAAAATAATAATAGTACCCTAAAAAATATTTTGTTTATCGTGGTTTTATATAACACACACACACCTTAATAGCGTTGCGTGAATAAAATGTTTTTTTTTTATAAAAATAGTGAGATGGGTGTGGATAAAGAAAGACGATTGAAAAGATCAAGATATACAATATAATGTAACAGCCGCCCATAGGACGATGTAGATGTACAGCATAGGTATCGTACCCGCACAAATACAGTTTTGTACAACTATGTAAACTTGTTGAGTACTGTATTATTGAGTATAATATATACTCGCACCCAATAGAGTAGTATACCTACTAGTACATACTCGAACAGCAGAGCAGCCTTTTAAGACACGAAGTGTATTGTACTAGTATAGTATATATATATGTTTAGTACTGTATAGTTAAGTGATGGGGGGGATGGGTTCGAGTCATGTATCCTATCATACCAGGCCAGTACAGTACCAGTACTGTTAAAGTACCGTGTATGTAATATATATCGAACCAAAGGTACCGTACTGTGTACTGTGATACTGTATCAGTAGGGTGTCAGTATAGTAGAGTAATAGTACTGGGTACCTCTTAACCCTGAAGCCCAAAAGCAGGTGGGTGCGTTTATGCTCGGGAGTGTTTAATTTTTATAAGATATATTATTGGGTGTATATTTTTACAGCGCGTGTAGCGCTAATATAAATTATATAATAATGTATTATATAAAATAATTTATATTATTATATTATATATAGTTTTGAAGGGTATAGGGGGTATTATCTACTATAATATAGTATAATATGGTAGAGTATAATATAATTAAGTATGGTATAAGTATAGGATTGCATTGTATAGTATAGTATATAATAATAATATATATATATATATAGAATAAGAGGAGGTGAAATATACTATAGTAGTAGTAGTATAATTTTTATTTAATAAAATATAATATAGTATAAGTATAATAGGATATAGTAGAGTTGCCGTTAAGTAGCCGTATAGTTGAATAACCTTTGAAACTCGTGGACGTATAGACTACAATAGTATAGTTGAGTAGAGTAGCCGTAGTAGTAGTATAGCAGTTATGTGGTAAATATAGACAATTGTTTGATAATATCCAAGATAAAACATTTATGGACTAACTATCCGACTATAAAAGAGGAGATGATTAATCAGGGGGGGCGCTCCTACTTCTACTTAAATGAGCAGGGTTTTAGATATTATAGGTATTTCCTCGATAGGGAAGTGCGCACGTGTGTGCGGAGAGTCAAGAAGATGTATCATTGTCAGATCCGATCCGAACGGGCGAAGCTTACGTGTCTTTAAGTCTAGCAAACGATGTTATATGAATAAAAAGCCTATAGACCCGATAGTATGTAAAACCTCCTAATCCTTATATAATACAGTATGACATAAAAACTCACGCCATAGCTATGTAGGGCTGTGTCAGGCAGTGTTCAATAGCTGTTAGGTATAAAACCTACTGCAGCAGTATAAGCTGTTAATTTTCATGGTTTACACATAGCTAACGGCCCATAGTTAACTGTATGTTTCAGAGTATGTGAACATTTAAAGGGATATAAGGTGGGGTGGGGGGGGGGGGGGGTGGGCAGTAGGTGAATAAAAGTTTCGTAAAGTAAATAGGACGTTTACGTCTCGAATGTGGAAGCTAATGTTCGAGAGTGAGTTAACCCTACAAACCACAGTACAACCGAGGGGGGGGGTTGTAGAGTCTAACGACTAGAAGAGAATACGACAAACCATACCCTACCATATATCCAGTGTGTGTTGAATCCGCCGACCTCTCTCAAAATAGAAAAAAACCCATCGAGATCAGATCGAGGGGTTTTTAAACCTCACCCTTATATGTTCATACGTCATGAGTGGGTGATGTATACTTAGGCTAATACTCTTCTCGTAACTTACTATCTACGGATAGAGTAATGATCCTTGCCCTCCATATCAATATAAAATATATTCAATTCCTTCTATAATCCTATTGTTCTATATTATATCACATTCTCTATATAATATATATAAGTCAAATTAACCTCCTCCTATTATATAATAATATAATCTCTCGAGGATCTACATCTACATTTTCACGGGGTCAAGGTGTTGTGTTATAAATGGTGTAATGGGGGGTTGTGTGTGCTTTTTAGCTAAAGCTACAAGCTATAGCTAAAACTAAATATAAAAAATTGGAGCTGCATAAACTTAACCTAAAGTTTATGTTTAACTTAACCTAAAGTTAAGAATATAAGATGTTGAAAATATATATACATATAATAATATAATACATAATGTATGTAAAAAAGGGGGGGAAGTTAATAACTAAAGATAGAATAGGCTCACATTTGATAAGATAGAATAGGATCACATATGATAATATATAGTATGATATGAGAGGATCTAAGATCCTATAACCCGGGTCCCACGCATATGACGTGTGGGATGGGGGGGGGAGGGGTGATGGTGTTCCAGGGAAGATGAGATATAACGGGATGGGGTTGGTTAGGGTTGTCAATGGAGGGCCGGGTTAAACTCAACTTCAACTCCTGATATTTTTTTTTTATATAAAATAAGCTAATGAAGTTGTAGCTCAGTGGTAGAGCAAGTAGCTGTTAACTACTTTGTCAAGAGTTCGAACCTCTTCAATTTCTAATACATATTATTTTGGTTCGCTCATAAAAATTTATTTCATAGCCTAGTCAGTGATTTACTAAAACACTTTTATATAGAAATAAACAGACAATACAACCTAGATATATATAAACAGTTTATAAAGTAATGTGAATGACCCGCCTATACTATCCTATCCTATACTATCCTATACTATCCTATCCTATCCTATCCGCGGATAAAAAAATGGGCTATGTTGGTATGTAGGTATTCATGAAGGGATCCGGGATCCGTCAGGTCATATAAGTTAAGATATGATAAACCCGATTCTATCCAATAGCCAAACCTCATATTATAATAATATATAATAGCCTTTGTAAATTAGAGTTAAGTAAAGTGGACGAATAAATTGATGGGGTAAATAAGCCGAAGTACGCAGCCGTATTAAAGCACGCAGGCGCAAATACGTAGCGAAAAGAGGGGGGGGGGGCAATGTATTTGCGAATAAAACGCTGCGAAGGCCATAAGATATGATGTCCATGTCGAATGGAGGGCGATGGCGAGATGATAAGATAGCAATATAAGAAGGTTAGGTAGCCCTAAATATAATATTTTAGGACGATGATAATTGATTAGATAAAACTTTTATATGCATGCATAATCCTCCTTGACTCTCTTTATCATCATCACGCACACCTTGACACGTGCAGAGAGTACGAGTTTTCTGTGTTGATACATAACCACACACACATATATGTATGTGTGGGTAGGATATTTTATATAATGGATGGATCCTTTACTGCAACGCAGCATAGTCCCATCATACCCTCTCTTATATTTTATCCCATCCCTCATAAAAGCCCATTTAAGGGCTATAAATAGGGGGGGGATTGGCTATAGAGATGATTAGCCCTTAAAGGGTGGGGGGTCAGCATTAATGATAAAGCTAACTTATATTTAATATATATATCCGTGACCCTTTTCCCGTTATTATAAAATAAAAGCAAATAAAATAAAAGCAAAAAAAATAAAAGAAGAGAAACTAAATGGACAAGCAGGTGGGCATGGAGTAGGGATAAGAATAAAAAAAAGAGGCTGAGGCCGCTATTTTTTTTAATTTTTTAGATGCGTCATGCAGATGCGTAGTGCGATCCTGAAGTGTATGGATAATTCGGAGGGATTATATTTCGAGATCTAAAATGTAGATATGTGTATCCCACTTAACTTAACTATATTTTTGTCTAATTTATTCTATAAATAGGCCAAGTTTTAGTTTGAGAGGGGGGGGATATAAAGGGTAAATAGAACTACTGAATACAAAAATACTTATAAGTATAAGATAAGTGTGGCAGGGAAGGAAATAAAATAATATTTTTTTTTCGTATTTTTATAAAAAAACTAATACTAATAATAATACTAAGGGGGTAAATTAGTATAATAATACATATTAGCATATGTATTGATATATATTTATTATAATATGTCATACGTAGAGGCTTATACTCATACGTCATACGTATGGACTAACATAAAAAAACTTCCTCACCTCATACACATATATTAAACAGATAGCGTGTGATGAATGTGTGTTGTTCATCTCAATCTCAATCTCTATTCAATCCATTGAGTGTTTATTAATTTTTTTTAGTTTAGTTGATGTTAAGTAAAGTTTTATTTATTTAATACCTAATAATATGGATCAGCGTACACCCACTTTACTTTATTTTTATAAACTTTACTTAACTTGACATTATGTCCACCTTAACCTTACTAAAATAAAAATAGGCTAAATAAAAGTTAACTTGACTTTTTGTCAAGTTGGCCTATACGTAGGCTTAGACGTATACTAAGACGTTTGCTAAGACGTAACGTAAAATAAACCTGTTTTTTTTATAAAAATGATTTATTAAAATAATAATGCAGGCAGGAATGTAAAATTTAGTAAATTATATTGATATATATAATACATATCTTGGACAGAATGGGCAAAATATGAGGTATTGTATAATCCAATGGTAAAGGGGGGGGGGGGCAGATGTAGATGTGTGTAAAGGATAGGAAGATGAATGCTAGTATTTTCGTAGTTTGGGAATAAACTAAACCCGGGGGGGAGGGGTTGATGATGTGATAGATGTGGGATAAAATTAAAGGGGGGTAAGCAATATGTTCAGTATCTCGAATTCGTAAGGTCAGATAAAAGGAATTAATAAAATGAATGGAGCTCTAAATATCATCTCTTTTTTTTCAATAATGAGTAGTCTAATAGTAATAACTTCAACATCACCCGTAACGTCAGTAGTATATCTAATTACAGTATTTATACTAGTTGCAGCGTATATAGTTCTTCAAAATATAGTATATATATCGCTAGTACTAATAATTGTATATGTAGGGGCTATCATAGTTCTAATACTATTTGTAATTATGATAATGAATCTTCAAGATCTACGTACGACTCAAAATATACCTTGATCTCTTCAAGGGATTGTATCACTAATGTTCATAGTCCTTTTCATAAATATGGATATTGTACATTTCAATTCAGATTTTATATCCATGTTTCAATATATAACGAATAATATATCCACTAAGACTATACTAGGCAGTAACAGTTCTAATTTTATTGTCGATAATACTACTTATATGGTATTTAATCCGAGCGATATGACCATATTTGATCTAAGTCAGATTCAATCTCTAGGACTAACTCTCTACACACATTCATTTCTATTTATTATTATAGCTTCTTTTGTATTTATACTTGCTATAATTGGACCTCTTGTAATTACGAGTAAAACCCGCTAAAAACAGTAAATATAAGTGGAAAGAAAGATCAACAGCCCAATATATATGTAATATATAGACGATAGAGGGTATAAGTACGTCGCGAGTGTATAGCATCCCCTTTCCCTGCCTCAATATCTCATTATATCATAAGCTTATATAAGCTTATGGGGGGGGGTATATAGGGTAACTAGCTAAGATTATAAATATATGCTAATATAGCCTTAGTATAATAGAGGTAAGTATAATAGAAGAAGTATTAGATTAGATAAGCTAATGTAATATAAGCTATGCTATATAAGCCAGGCAATATGATGGAGATGGAATAAAAAGAGAATCAGATCCTCACACAAGCCTTTATGTGTGTAAAAGTGAGAGTTAAAACCAATAGAATGGGTTTTATGTTAAAAATAAAGTTTAGTTAAGTGGACGTGGACGTTAAATATCGAGTGTAAAGTAAAGTAGTATTGTAAAGTGCTTTCCTCTATCTATGTCATAGAGAGCCTTCTAAAAAGAAGAACTACGGCGTCATGTGATGAAAAGGTTGAAAGGAGCCGCTACTAATATAAATAAATAAATGTCGGTGAAAGGGGATGCTATGTTTAGACCTAGACCTAAACCTAGACATAGACCTATAGTACGATAAGATTAGGTCAAATGGAAGAATGGATGAGACCGATGGAGTGGGACTCTCTCTCACACACATATATATGTGAATGTCTCACATCATGTCTTTTTAGCTTAATGGTAGAGCCATGTTCTTCTAAAACATTGGATCAAGTTCGAATCTTGAAAAAGATGATAGCGTCGTTTGTTTACTTCAAAATAGTGTAACTTCCTTCTTTAAAAGGGGGGGGTATACACTAACCTTAAAAAGGCCTTTATATTTATTCTGTCTCCAGCCTGTCTGCACAGGCGCGCGCATCCTATTTTTATAGGATACCCTCCCCTACCCCCCTATTTAAGTTTCAGCAATATTATATTGCCTAAACAGCCTATAGTATAAAATAATAGCAATTAAATATAAAATATTATATAATAGCCGTAAAATATAAGAAGATTATAGCCATAAAATAGAATAGCAAGGAAATAAAATATGTTTGTTCTATATTCATGGCATGAATATAGAATAGCCATATAATAACAATAGCCATATAATGGCATGAATATCTAACATAGCATGGGTAAAAAATGACAGGCAATGCTAAGCTAGAGTATAGCATTACCCCTCCTTATCCCATATCTATGCAGAAAGAATAAGATGTAGTGAAGGATTAAGATAAAGAATATACCTCATTGCAAAAATAGAGGATAATAAAAACCTTACTAATTTACATTACGGTCTCCCTGTAATAATACAACCTTCTACAGCTAGCTATTTATAAAAAATATCTCCCTCTCCCTCCTCCTTATATAAAATATAACCTAGCCAAACAGATATATGTGTTGTGGTGAAGGATATAATGACAGGAATATAATATATACTATACTACCTAGGTGATCCACATGGATCATCGTGTTTTTTTTATCTTTATATATAGATATAACCCCCCCCATGTTTAATTATAAGGAAATAGGCTATGTTATGTAATGTTAGGTAATGTAAGGTTAGGTAATATAATGTAAAGTAATGTAATGTAAGGGGGGTAAAGCTATACATACATATATATATATAAATATATATAGTTCTAACTATAACTCTCTTCTATAACTATAACACTAACTTTATTCTATAACTATAAAAATAAACTAGAACTATATTTATAATAATTACTAGAAGTATAAAATAAGCCTTAATATAACTATAATGATAACTATAACTGTGACCTTTACTGTAACATGAAGGGCTTGACAAGGAATGACTAAGATATGAAGAGCGGCCTAGTCGTATAATATTACAATCCATACCACATTACATCTTGCGTCACACCTTGATCTGCACATGCTATATATATAAATATATATAAAAAATAACACAATTATCCTTAATATCGTTCGTTATGTTATTATTCTCTTCTCGAGATGATGAGATGAGGGAATTGTGTCAAAAGGTATATTATATTGACCTCGTCAAATATACAGCATCTTGCAATCCATTTATCATAAGCTTGCTTTTATTAAAAAAGCCTATTATAAGTTTATTTGTTATAAGGTATGATATTCCTTATCTACACGTCGATAACATATCCATCTCTCTCTTCGAGATATATATTAATATATATAAGAATATAAGAATATTAGAGTAGCTGCATTATTATAAATACAAAGGTAAGATTATAAATGAGAAGATAAGAGATGGAGGGTTATATGGGGGGGTAGGGTGGTACTTATAATAGGCAAGGCGGGGCTGTACATAGTAATGTGATATAATACTTTATAAACTCATACTGAGTATAAATAATATGTCTAATAATAATATGTCTAATAATTAGACACCACACAACCTTAGCGTGAATAGTAACTCAGTTAGAGTGCGGCGATCAATATATTCGTCGTCTTATCATCTAATATTAACATCTATCATATTAAAAACCAACAAACCTGTTATATTAATATAATAGGTTCATTATGGATACCATAAATTATCAATCATTGTATGATATGCTAATATTATTAGTTGAAACTAATATTATAAAATAAATATTATTATTCGATGGACTAGCATATTATATATAATATATATATATAATAATAATATATATATAATAATATAATAATAATAAATTTATTAAATAAAATATTATCTCAGATAATAAAATGTGATCTAATCTTAAAAAATTCCCCCCTCCTCCTCCTATTTTAAGCTAATAAAAACCTATAAGATATAATGGATAGATAAGGATATCAAAAAATATCACCAGGGATCCCACGCATATAACATGACGTGTGGGAAGATGAAGATGATGGGGGGGGTTGGATAGATAATAAGATCTAATAAAATATAATGGATATATAGTGATGATTATATTATTCTAAATAATGTAAATATAGCCCTATATAATATATAGTAAATATATATATAATATATATATAATGCTAATAAAATCAATCCTATATAATTATTATTAAATAACCTGTTATATAATGGTGATAAGCTATTTTTATCTAAAAAAAAATAAAATATAAGGGTAATATAATTATATATCAATAATTTATATATATATATATGAAGGATTTTATTATTTAAAATAATATATATTATATAAAGCTGCTAAAAAAATAAAATATAATGCTGATAAAATAACATTTTTGCGTTGCGAAGGTAATATAGAAGAGAGAGAAGGCGGAGATGATATTATAATAAAGAGGGTAGGGTGAAGGAGCTAAACACGTTTTTATATAATGGGATAAGTATATCCATGGAATATAAAGGAGGATAGGATATCCAGGAATTTCGTGGAATATCATATCATATCCTATCCATATCAAGGCAAAAAAATGAAATAGGATATATATATATCCTATATATCCAGGAATAAAATGTGATATTCAATATATGGGTTTCGTACATCCAAATAGGATAGAATAATATTTATAGCAAAAAAGAGGTTTTAATGGAGTAAATAGGTGGGGAGGTTGTAGTGTTAAACTGATAAAATCAGTAATATATTTGATATACCAAAAATAATGGAGGTATTGTTTATCTCCCCCCCCCTTCCCCCTACGTTTAAGATGTTCGTTCGTTCTACTTTGTAGTCCTCTCGCACACACAGCATAATATATAATGGCTCGAGAGAGAGTGGTAGGAGAAAGATATTTATAATAAAGAGGTAATAAAGAGGTAGTAAAGGGTATAGGTAGGGTCAATGCTCCCCCGAGGGGAGATTTAGGGGGAAATAGATATGAATAAGCTGCAGCCAGCAGGGTACGTTACTTTATACAACGTAGTAGACGAACAAGTGAAAGGTTTTGGTAATAATGAGATAGGATAAGGTAAAGTATAATATAAGTTTTAGTATAGGGGATAAGTATAATAATGGCGTTTTATAAATAAGTATTATTGATGAGTAGGGATAATAAGCATGAGTAAGTATGAAAAATAATAATAAGTATGAAAAAGTAAATGCCAGCTAGTTGTTGAGTATAATAAAGACGTAAGATCTAAACTTTGTTTTTACGTAAGCCCTGTTTTACTTAATATCAAGGCATAGTTAATACTAATATTACGAATAAGTATGCCGACGCCGTAGTTATTATTAATATAAGTACAAAAAAGTGGGGGGGGGGGGAGGGTAAAAAAATACATGATAATGAGGGATAGGGATGTTGTAGGGTAAAGAGTGAGTAGGAAATGTAGTTTAGTATATAATATACGATAAGTATAGAGGGGGGGTGGGTATATAGTTTTGTACTAAAAAAAATAGGGTTCAGTATGACCAAGAAGAGAATAGCATGAGTGATAAGATGTAAGCCAGCCGCCGAAAACCACGTGATGTGGTAAAATAGTTAATATAACGGAGGTAGAGGTACACGAGTAGACGGTACTACACAATAGTTGCAACCTATTAGTTTTCGGGTTCAATTCCCGTGTGTACTTTTGAATGAAGTATTTTCCTTGAAAAGCAATGATAACCGAACAATTATGAAACCTACATTTACCCCCAAAAAATGGGGATCCCACGCATAGCATATGACATGTGGGAGGGGGTGTAGTTGTATAATGAAAATGTATGGATATTTAAGTTCCAAGAAAAAAAATTTCAATGAAATGAGTGGGGTGGGGGGGGGTCAAGATTTAAGATCAACTATACAACGGAAACATCAACAAAGAAATAAAAACCTACAAAACAACAACAGGATCTTCAACTGTCAATACAAGGATGAAACCTTCGAGTCCATGTAGTAGGTATCGAATATAGAGAAACAAAACGGAGTCACTAGACTACCTAAACAGAATAGATTATGCAAGTAAAAAAAGTATTTTTTAATAAAAATATTAAGATACAGCATCAAGAAGTAGAAAATACATCATCAAAAGATACTAAATAATTATATTTATATCGATATATTTTATATGAATAATGAGGATCCATGTATTATGATAATACATACGGAATCCTTATAGATATCATCTATAATTTTTATTTTTAACCCTTTGAAGAATGTAGAATATGATGATGGCTATAAATAAAAAACTTACAAGCTAAAGCCCATTATGATAGGTAAACGAAAAAGTACCAAACCTTAGCGAGAGAGGGATATGCTATAATGTGTTTTACAGGAAATAGAGTATAAAAGTAGTAATACGATAAAGATAAAGAACAGTGCTAATGTATAGTTAGCGAGATGAGATGATACGTGCTCTAGAAAAGTAAAAGTTTAAATAAGGTAAGGGTATATTTAAAATGCATAAAACATGTATTTTAATATATAAAATGTCAGTATTAGTCTAAGTATGAGTATAAGTCTTAATATGAGTATCGTAAAAAATAAAAAAAAAGAGTCATAAGACAGACAACCCTAATAAAAAACCTAAGATGGGATGTGATGTGTAATGATTAAGGATAACGATATATATATACAGGGGGGGGGGTGTAGGGGGATCCGATTCCGATCCAAGTGGTTCAATAATAATACACACACGGGTGTGCAGGTTAACGTTGAGGGATGGATAAAGTAGGAATTATTCTCATAATAAAATGTGAAAAGCAAAGGACCTGAACATAAAAGATCTGATCACTATTTTATATCACTTAGCCAAATATATTTTTAGCAAAGCAAAGTGAGTATGGATAGTAACGTAACGAGAGATGGAGATCGGCGGGTTAAGTAAAGCGGGTATATATATAAATATAGTATATAGAGAGTATGATAGGGTGTCTAGTAAGGTATGTGTAAGGCATAGTAGCATGTATATTTACTACGTAAAACTACGATAATGTTGAGTAGGTGTATGAGATATGATAGTATAATAATGTAGGGTTAGGTAAGGTAATGTATAGTATAGTGAGGTATTGTATTGCAGTGCAGACTTTAATCCAATCCTTCTTTAACTCTATTTATATTATATTAATAAATAGGTTAGTTTTAATTATTGTTTCTATATAAAATAGATGTATAAATAAATAGAATCATTCAATATAACTCAGTATGGTAATATGTCTGAATGCGTGTATGTATGTCTTAGTGATCATTTTTTATAAAAAAGGTATCGGTATCATACCTTATGTTTTTTTAATAAAATGTGTCACTATGGTTATAGGTATGTTATAGTAAATAGCCATATATTATTTGATAACTATAAACGATATTTATCCCTTATCTGATAGGGAGAAAGATATAATCTATAAAGTAAGTTAATAGTAGAGATATAAAATAGATAATATCATCATCAGATGATAATAAATGTACTATGGTTGGCTTTACCTTAAATCCCTCCATGAAGGATGGTAACCTAAATCCCGAAAAAGGGGATGAACAGAATAGTCCTAACCCCTCTTTTTTTCATAATATCGTGATAGAGTAGTGATAGAGTATTAAGCCTAAGCAAGTTAGGTATTGTTTTTTCAATAAAAATATTATATATAATATTTAAATAAAAAATAGTAAGCTGTTTAATAGAGTTATGTAGTATCAGTAGGTGATGTATCATATGATATGATGGATTGTCATCCATCCGTATATGTCGGATATATCCTCCTTTATCATATAATAATGAGGATGGTGTGGATGTTTATGTGATTCAAGGATTATGATCATGGTGTTGAGGATATTGAATTCCAGAGGATAGGAATAAATAATTTTTATTATGATGATTATCAGTGTATGATTCATTGACTTATTTTATATCAGAGGTTTCAGTGAAATGATAGTGTGATTGGGATGAGGATTCTGATTATCATGATGCCTCATGATAAATAATGCACTATCTAATGTTGATGATGTTAAATAGGATTCATAATTTGAATATAATAATACCCCATCTTCTGAAGATGTTATATATTATAAGGTTCCTTAGTATATTATATATATAATAACTCCTCCTTATTATAATAATAATTATAATAATAGTTATATAAATAATATTATGAATAAAAACTATTGTTTATAATACTGATATCATTCGATTTATTATTAAAGATGAAAGTAAAGGTAGAGAATGAGCACATTTTTTGGTTGGCTCACTAAACTTTACTAAACTTTACTTTACTTTACTAAACTTTACTTTACTTTACTTTACTTTACTTTACTTTACTTTAGTGATATATATATATATATATATATAATAATATCTCTCTCGGTGTTTATCATGTTCTTTCAGGAACTATTTTGGTTTACCTCTATTTTTTATAGATATAATAGAATGGATTATAGGTGGGGTTATAGGTATGGTTGGTATGGTGTAGTATGGTTGGGTGTGTCATAGTAGAGCTGCCGTATCTTAGATTATAAGACTATATTCTATAGTATATTATATATAATATATATATATATATATAGCGGAACCTCTATTCACTGAATGTAGGATAGGATGTGTGGGGGGGGGATATAACATTTATCTATACCCCGGGAGTTCCACGCATATGACGTGTGGTAGGGGGGGGTCAAATTTAATTTTCATTAAATGAAAAAAAAGATATATATATATATATATATTACATCTTGAATTGTTTTAGGATAGATATAGCAAAGCGATGCATATAAAAGCATAAACTGCCTAAAGATAAGTCATGAATCAAATTTCCTAAAAATACAGAATTAATAAACCAGAGTAGGGATGAAGGATAAGAGCGGATGATAGGAATATGTAAATGATGATAAATAAATAGATAAAATGTTTATAGGGATAATATATAGTCTTGTGGAGGTAGTAGTAGTAGTAGTACCGATTCTACTTTCGGTAGCATTTATAACGATTATTGAGAGAAAGGTTATGGCTTCAATACAACGTAGAGTAGGACCAAATGTAGTAGGGGTATACGGTGTACTACAGCCTTTTTCAGATGCGCTAAAGCTAATTGTGAAGGAGATTATTGTACCTCATCAAGCGAATAAAGTACTTATGTTTATAGCACCTATAGTGACACTATTTTTTTCACTAATAGGTTGAGCTGTCATACCTATAGGTATAGGGCTAGCACTAGCAGATCTTTCACTGGGTGTACTATATTCCATAGCACTATCATCAGTAGCGGTATATGGGCTAATTTTTGCGGGGTGATCAACTAATTCTAAGTTTGCATTTATGGGAGGGATTAGATCTACAGCCCAGATGCTATCTTATGAACTAATTATTAGTAGTGTCATTCTGGCCATTATCATGATAACAAGTTCATTTAATTATACTACGATTATTATGCATCAACAATCAACATGATTTGTAGCACCACTGCTACCTCTCTTTATAATCTGATTTATAAGTGCACTAGCGGAAACAAATAGGACGCCTTTTGATCTAAGCGAAGCGGAGAGTGAGCTAGTATCAGGGTATAATACAGATATAAGTGGGATTATTTTTACAATGTATTTCATCAACAGGTGACATAAAATCGCAAGATTAGATAGAAAAGGGAGTGAATTGCAAGAACATGTTGTGAAACACATATTAAAGAACAACAACATTTGCAGCGAAGTTAATTTTCAGTAGGTAAAATAGCCAAAATAATCCTGATTTAAGTAAATCAAATGGAGGCAGAGGATTAAAACGTTCAACGACTAAGGAGTGAGCACTACAACCATAATCTCCTCTCGAAAGCTCTCCGTCCTTTCAAAAAATGATGACATAGATAATATCTATCATTAGAAGGATGATGACATAGTCTGTTCCAGTGGGTGACTATTGGAAATAATATTATATGCTTTCCCTATCCCCCTCCACGCATATTCCCTACGTGTGGGAGGGGTCAAATAAGTGAGAGGGGTTAGAAGATAATGATAACATCCAAGATCTGAGTACTCATCAATTATTCTGATGTCTGCACTAACTTCTATTCTCTTCTGTGGTGGGTGAATAATGCCAGAGATGATAGAGAACTACACATTTATTAATACACAGAGTATTATTCTGGGACTGAAGACATCAGTATTTTGTTTTGTATTTGTATGAGTAAGAGCTAGTATGCCACGACTACGATACGATCAACTGATGATAGCATGTTGACTAATTCTACTGCCAATTGTAATTGGGATGATCATTTTTATTCCTTGCATTCTAGTAGCCTTCGACATTACAGCGAGTAACTAAATGTATAAGGATATGATGATAAGCCCATAAATTATTATGCTAATAAGGAAAAGCAAAAAAAGTATAGCCAATATGCAATATTATACGTTTTATAAAAGCTTTTCATAATACGATACGAGACTCACAGTTATACCCATATGAATGGAATGGGGGGGGGGTTGTTTGTATTATGCGATAATAAAATTATAAACAATAATAACCAGGGGAGGGTTTAGTTTTAGTAAAGAGGGTATATTATTCCGTAGGTGAGTATAATGTTTAAGAACAGGCCAGGGATGTAACCTATCCAAGAACGATCTCAAATAAAACCTGAAATTTAGAACAAACCCATTCTGATTTACTAGAGAACCCTATCCTTTAGAATATTCTAAAGTATTATATTAGTTGCCAAGCTGTGTCTTAGAAGGTGAAAATGTTATACAGGGAAAAATGATTCTGTCTTTCATGAATCCTGTTTGTAAATAATGATCAGTTTAGTCATTTTATCCCCCTCTGCAACGCACTTAAAACATCATAATTATGTGGATTAGGTCGATGTAACGTTAATAACCTAAAATGTTAAGATTATAAGAATATCCCTAAAGCAAGCTGTAAGCAACGAGAGTCGAGTATACTATTTTTAGCTAATGTAATAATTAACATCCATCTTATAAAACCTTCGACCCCTCCTACCCGTCATATGCTATGCGTGGGATCCCCATTTTTTGGGGATAAATTTGAAGAGTTCAAAACTATATTATATTATATCTATATTAGATATATAAAGAAAGAATAGGGTTTTATGTTATAATGTCAGTTCAAGTATTCGACCTGCTAAAATCAAACCGGCGCTAAAGATTATCATTCAGATGGAAACTATAAAATATCTTAATACAATACGACCATAAAAAGGGAAATGGGGTATTAATATATTGTATATATAATAAAGCCTAAACCCTGGTTTTGTTGTTAGACAATAATAAATATAAGTCTAAAAAGTAAGCTTAAAATTAAGATTTAAGTAACGGAGATGCCTAGCTCTCAAAATTTTAAAAATACTATACATAAAGAAAGAATACGGAAAACTAAAAAATGATGTAGATGTTCCATTAATATGAGGGGGTTATGTGAGGTATGCTGATGAATGATGAATAACTATATGCTTTAAACTTTGTGTTCACTTTCATATAAAAAAAATGAATAAAAACCGAGGCTATATACGAAAAAAAAAGAATGAAGAATGTAATGTAATGTATTCAAATTTTATTCTATTCTTTATAAGATTCAGCATGTGGGGTTGACAAAGTTATAAAATAGTAAAAATAGTAATAACTACGTAAAGTGAAACATTATTTAATCCTAAATAAATCGGTAAATAACATTCTCCGATTTATTTAGGGGGGGGGGGAGGTATATTGAATAATAACCCCCCACATGGTAAAGAATGTTTAAAATTTTCCCTTAAGATAAAGATTCATTACATAGAACCTGATCCTATTGTACTAATAATATATACACGATCTTTTGTGTTTTGATTTCGAACGGATTTTATTTAATGTCGCGGCGAATCAAAAGCATGGTAAGTATGCACATGCACATGGCTATTTTGTTTTAAGTCCTTTGTTTGGCGTAAATTACTTTAAATAGTAACTAGTCCATTATAGATACGCAGCCCTACCCTTCTATATAGTAAAGAGAGGGGGGATGAGGGTAACAACTTTTTCGATAAGTACTGAGTACTGAGCCGAAGCAGTCAGACTATAAGCCTGCTGCTTTATAAGCGATATGTCAGTTCAAGTTGGACTAAAGAGAAATAAACAGAAGTGCAAAATAAAAGTTTATACCATTTTACTATTGCACAGACACTACATAAAATGATTTTTAGAACTCAGCTGCTTATAACCGTAAGAGTCAAAATAGTAAAGTACGTATAAAAAAGTAAATAAACCTGATGTTCTGTTCTATATAGGCAGGCACAGGGGGGGGGATTATAGAGGGCAGGCAAGTTCTCAGTAAGAGTATAAGTTTTTAGAATAGGATCGTATAAATAAAAAACTTTATTTATATATCACCCCCCCTTATATAACACTAAAAAATTTGAGGTGTTGAGGGGGGGGTGATAATAGTGTGCCAAGCCTAAAATACGATGATATAACGAACCATTGTAAAACGTAATTTATAATCACAACCGTTTTTTGTTCATGTTAAACTGGGTGACATGAGGAATACATACATTAAAGGGGGGGTGGGATTGATTCAATACCTAATCGAAGGTTTAAAACAAGTTATACTGCGTGTTCAAGCTTATATCAGCCGTATGTATTGTGAGAAGCTTGATGCAGTCAATAGACTAAGACGGAAGGGGGGGGGAATATGAATCTGTAGGTATAAAGATTAAATATAATTTATATAGTTAATCTATAAACCCTGGGTGCGAGTTGAGTTATAAAAAATAAATAAAAGCGCTATATAAGCTTAATATTATTATATAAGCCTATAGATAGAGCTATAGGCTTAATTGTATGTCATAAAATCCCTAAACCTCTAAGGTGGTAAGATGTAACATCCTCATTGGATGGTTGGGTTTTTTGTGACAACAGGCAGGGGTTGTTTTGTTTTCATAAAAATGAAACTGATTCAGAGTAGTAAAATAAAAAAAGCTAATTCTTTCATAAAATAAAAAAAATATTTTATGTTACGTAATATTTTTTTTCAGTTATAAATAGTAATAATATAGTCAGTAGCTCTTCAACTGGAAAGTAAATATCCTGTTCAAGGCTTTATCCTAATAACCCCTGGATATAATCTATAAAAAGCAAGCAAGCAAGTAAGCAATTCGGATAATTTAGGCTAAAGAAGAGAAGATAAAAACTTGCTTAGTGTGAAGGTTAAAACATTTATAAAAATTTTAAGCATTATTCAATATAATATGTCCACAAATATAAATGATATATTTTCTTTTGGATGCTGCCGCGCAGCCTATTCATAAAAGCATTGTTTCACAGGAACTCGTTTTATAGTAATGTTTTACAGTAATATGTAAGATATATAAAGACAATATATAAAAGCTAAGGACTAATGAGGTGAGGTTTTAATAATATATATCCTTTTTGATTAAAGAATACGGATATAATGCTATGATTGAATATATTTAATATAGATAAAAGGATATCTAAGTTTGACTGGTAGATACACAAAACTTATAACCATAGGACTATAGCACAAACACTACAAAAAATGAGTATAATATGCTAGAAGAGCCGTGAGAGTGACAAGACAAGAGTACGTATAGTATAAAAGAGTTAATTTATACGATGTTTATCTCTGCACATTAATCGAATAACAAGTGAATATTTCACTTGTTCTAAGTTTGCGCGTTTCGTTTATATAAGTTTGTTCGAGTTTTTATATAAGATCCCTCCCTCCCTTTCTCCATTATTAGAATACCTAAACTTTAACCTCCCTTAATGGGGGGATGAGTTGGCATACCCAGCTTTAACACACACTGTAACAGGTACATAGAGAGTTATAAATAGATTATCGTGAGTGAGGTGATTTAAATATAAGAAAGAATATTCATTTCATTATTTATAGACGGATTGAATAGATTAAATAATAAGTATGACGTATTGCGTAAAAGCCTACGCATTAGTATAAGAACATGGTGTATAGCAGGTGTTGTGTGCTTTATGCAAAAATAAAAATCCTCGTGGGGAGGGGAACCACGTTTTTTTCGCTACTGCAATGCATTGCAGTAAATTGTGGTGAACAGCCCTAGTCAGCACGCTATGCTATCTACATAACCCTACTATACCTTTAAAATAATTTAATTTATTTATACAATACAGAAATAAATAAAACATAAAAAGATAAAGATTGTGAGATAAAGATTGTGAGATAAAGAAAGGTGTGATAAAAAATATTTTGATAGTATAGCGAGATTTATTTATATTAATTATTAATGGGTCCGGTCTTGTTAGCAGGTCCTTAGCATAAATAATTTATGTTTGTAAAAAAGACCTCAGTTAAATGTGTAACCTAAGGGCCATATATCGTCTGTCATATGTAGAGAGAGGGTATGAGAGTTTATAAACAATATGCTTAAGAATACTAGTTATGAGACCCCTTCTGTTTCTGTCATGGGGTTTTAATAGTTGAAATGAATGGCTGAGGTTTAGTTTATAAGAATAAAGAGCTAAAATAAAGAGCCTAAGATGGAGGCGTAAGAGATGATCAGATCGACTCGCTAAAATAAATACCTTGGGTTAGGTTAAGTATATTTGTGCATTTATGTGGATATTTTTACCAGGATGGATAAGTACGAGATAAGATGTTGATATCCGGTGAGAAAGTAGGTACCATCTGACACAATACTACAAGGCTCGAAACTTGACGCACTGCACTGAAGGACATTGCTAATATTCCCCCCCCCTCATTTTTTATTTTAATCAGGCCACAATATTTATTAATAAAAAATAGGCCTACTATATAAATATAAATGACGAACCGAACCCTGGTAAATAAATAGAGATCTTAAAAAGTTAAATATAAAACTAAGCCCGCACAATATTATTGTCATAGTATGTGTATGTCGAGTATCCGTTTATTATTAATAAATACGATACAGAAAGAAAGAATACGAAATTAAAAAGTGGTACGGGTTGGTTTTTAGTGGGTGGTAATATAAAGCCTATACCTCTCAAACTGGAAAGTATATGTATGTGTTACACCCTTCCTTCAAGTTACTTCAAAATAAGAATAATAAAGTATAAGGATGTTTGGGGTTAGGTAACACTAAAAAAATGGAGGGGGGGGAAGGTGTGGGTTTAATAAATATATATTTATATAAATATAACTAATATAATTGAAAAATGGTTTTATTTTCGAAAATAAAACTTACGATGATGGATAGGGAGTATAGTATAAACAGACTATTCTTAACTAAAATCAGGTTTTAATTTTTATATTTTATATACCCGCCGCACCCTCACCCTCACGTAGAGAGTGTATATTATAATAATGTTTTTATTTATATATGCCTACTTATAAGTATAGTAGCCGTAATAAAAAAAAATGTCATCCGGATCTTGTTTGGTACATCTGATAGTTTGTGGGTTTACAACAAACTACCACTCCAAAATGTTTCGATGTTGTGTATTTTTATTTATGTATCGTATAAAAAATGGAGTGCCGGTTTTGTGTTGAGAATGCCAAAACCCCATGCTAAATAGAGATGAGCATGTTTTCCTGAAGAGAAGTAAAATATGCATGCAACTCTGTTTGGCCCCTCTCTCGTCTGTCATATATAGAGATATGTATAAAAGGGGATTATTCTTAGTTAGTTATAAACCTTAGTTAGAGATGGATACCATGCAATACAAGATAAATGACGTAAACCCGTTTTGTAGCTTTGTATAACGGATTATGTGATATGAGATGGTGGGCCCACATTCCTAAATAAATCAATCTATCCCTCAAGAAAGAGACCCATAAAAGAATCCATAAATAAACCCTTAAATATAATGTAGAGTATGTTATAATAGGTTATAGTTTGAGATACTTAAATGTTTATAAAGAAGGGGTGGGGGTGCTTCTGATGGGGATAATAATATTTTGTCTAGCGATTCCGCTAAATTCTAACACTGTTAATGCTTTTCATTATACGAGACTAACAGTTATAATTTTTGTTACATGTGGGATACTAACGATAGGTAATATAAATATAGATTTTGAAGGACTAAGTATATTTAGTGGTCAACAATATCAATCCGAAATAACCCTGTTTATAGAGCAGCTACTATTTACAGTAGGGTGTCTATGTATAATAACTTTTAATACGAAAGGAGTAAGAGATTCGAAAAGGGATGCTACAGAAACAGGGTATGTAAGAGGTAGTTACCCTGTATAGGTAAGATGCCGTTTAATTCAAAAGTAAGTGAAGATGGGGGGGGGTGGTTCGTTGAGTTCACACCAGAAAGAGAACCTATTCGAAATGCATATGCATATTCTACACCCTAAAAATAAGATGGGTGTAGTTCATGCAGAGATAGAATAAAATAATCAGGAGTATACACCTTATAGACCATATAGAATATAAAGGATGAGATTAGAATATCTCTAATTCAAACAGGAAAACGAGACAAATCAATCGAAGTAAGAAGACTAAATAAGGTAATGGTATGAGAAGTCACGTCACCGAGTAAGATATTTTGTTTTACGGTCGACGCTGAGACTAAGTAAGTTGAGATAGGGGGGTAAGTAGAGTGAGTGAGCCGCTTAAGAATATTATAAAAGGGTTAAAATACAAGAGGGGCTAGGCATACATATACAGCATTTTGGGTAACATTGCTTTACTTACACCAACTTAATAGTAGTCAAGTCCTGAATATCACTATCACTATCACTATCACTATTGTTTAACGTGAGTAAGAGCAATTTTTAGTACATGTAAGATAAAACCTTGGCCTTGGGGTGGGGGGTTGATAATACTTGAGAATCATGCTGAATGACTAATGCTAAATAAGATAAGATTAAAACTAGCATTAGTATAATGGAGATTATCTGAATAAGCCCTAATAAGATACAATAATCCTATAATACAAAGGTGAAAGGAAAGACTTTGGGGGGGGGGGGGGGGGATAAAAGCTCCTAATAGCAAGGCATAATGAGCACGGCTTCGAGGCAGGTAGTCATGATAAACTGTAAAGTTCACGTTTGTAAATGGAGTTGGAGTAGAGTAGACAGCACAATATAATATATAATAGGAGCTAATGCAATAGGGTAATAAAATATAGAGATAAGCATGTATAAGTTTGACTAAATATTCAATTCCAGCTCATCTGCAAGTAGCGCTATAGAAGGTAAGGTGTGTAGAACTCCAATATCAATATATACTCAACGGCAAACACAATTTATAAAAATAAAAAAGAGTAGCAGCTCAGAGCTGTGAGAGTGGGAGATAAATACCTACGGCGTATTGTGGCCGTAGATAATATGCCAACAACGAGGGCAAGTAAAAAAAGTACGGGATGTATCGGTATTTGTATAGGTATTTGTAGAGGTTTTGTAAAATAAATACCGTAAATATCAGCTAGCACACTGAGTGTTGTTCAAGAAGAGTTTGTTATAAGTCCGCTGTTCCAAGAATAGGATCCTAGTGATTTATAAATTTTTTTTAATAAAAATAAGGAAGTATATACCTTTTAACACATCTCTCTAAGCTTCGATGATCAGGCTAGGCTTTTATCACACCAAGCCTTAACTAAATGTAAATATTTCGTTGACGGAGGAGTTATATATATCCTTTCCGGACCCTGGAATCCCACGCAGCATGGCTGTGCAGGGAGGGGGGTTAGTGATAAATAAAGATATAAGATCAGTTCCGATAAAGAAAGGGTTTTGATATGAAAATAATAAGTATGTGTGTGTGTGTATGACAATCTCCTGATAAGTGTTAGTGTGGCGAGAGATAAAAATTTTAGGTGTTATGTGCTTTTACCTTCATTTAATAAAATGAATTGGAATGGTATTATTGTTTAATTGAATAAAATATCACTACGGCAGGCTATATGATGTCAGGGTGAACGTATGCTAGCTACATAACAAAACCCGAATATTTAGATATTTGGGGGGGGTAAGGCATAGCCGAAGGAGGTAAAGAAAGATTTATATCTTATAGATCTTTAGCATTAATAATAAATGTGAATAGTAATGAACTATTTGTATATGGCCAGCCCTGTTTAAGTAAGTATTAGATGCAGTGAAGCTATAGGCCTTTAACGTATATAATACGACTGCGTAGCACTAAAACATATAACTCTATGAACGGCGGAGACTATAAGACTAGTACCCTCATACATATGTAGACTGTATGACGGCGATAAGAAAATGTTGCGATGGTGATGGCGATAGCTTTTGCGTATCTTGCATTATTTAAAATAATGCTTCCAAGATGCGCAGCGTGCGCTGCGCAGTAGAGAAGAGGGGGGTATGTAAATAGGGTAACGATAAAAAAGATGAAAGAACGAACCCATTAGCCCCCCCCAAAATAATAATCAGCTTAAAAAGCTAATATAATAAATACTATGATCGCCACATTTTATGTTTGTGAAGGTTTAAGAGGTAAGAAAGAGGAGGTGATATACAGTAAGATATTTTATAATATAAATAGATAGATAAATATCGGTATAGATAGATATACACTAAGATGAGGCTGAGTGCCTCCGATGGACTTCGATGTAGATAGTTTACTTTTTTTATAGAATGATGTTATGGTTTTATAACATAATAAAATGGGGGGGGGACATAGATGGATATATACAGCAGCAGCCAGCCCCTTACCGAGCAGTTTAAGATAAGTATGATGCGAAAGATAAAAAGTTATTCTATTCATAACCTATGGTAATGTAATGTGCAGAAATAAAATATATAAATATATATAGCAGTCAGCTCCTAAATAGGATAGGCTTAGCCGATGTAGTCTATATAAGATTCGATTTAGGAGTGAGTAATATAATAATAATGTATAGATATTAGAGTTTTGTTTACGTTAAAAGTACGGGCTGCGGCGGCGGGTCTATAAACTAGCAGTAGCACATATATACATATATATAATACAGTAGTAGTAGAGACGGGACAATAATGCGAGATAATCATACGAATTGGATAAAAAGTGTACTGTACGTAGTCATAAAGGTTTTTATCTAAACCAGATATTGAAAAATAAGAAAGCTAGGTCTAAATCGAAATGCTCAGTTTTATATTCATAATTTCGTAACGCCGATCTGATGTTCAGTATGAATAAAAACAAGTAAAAAACCCCTTTTTTGGGGGGGGGGGTTTAAAATGTAACTAAAACTCTGAGAAGACCAGACCCTGATGGTGGGGGGGGGGGGGAGGGGTATGATCCTATCTCATTTTCGTCAGCGCATCTTCTCCTCACATTAGGATGTAATATGTAAGCCGCCGCGAATAGTTGCTTAAAATAGGATGTAAAATGGAATATCTCAACACACATAATAAAAAATTAGACTAAGAAATATGCATAAAAATATGAGTATAAATATATAAAAAGGACCCTACTAATGTATAATACATTAATGTATCGTATAAAGAAAGAATGTATAATACATAAATGTATGGTATAAAAAAAGAATGTAATTTAACTCTCTGCAGTAGCAGTAGGGTGAAATAATATTATAAAAAAACCAGGGAACCAAGTATAATAAATATGAAAGATACAATACGTGTTGTGTAAACCAGCCCTCTATAGTTTGTAATAGATAGAGAGAGGGTGGTATGATATGACTCTGTCATCGTGGCCGTAAAACATGTATCTGTGCAGTTATTGCATATGATCTCAATCCCATTCTCCATGTTGAGATGAGATAGGGATGATAAAAAAAGTTTTATCTTTATTCTATAGAATTATAGATTCCTGTCCATTTCATATTAATGAAAAAAAAAATAAGTAAAGCTAAACTTAAGATGAGTAGATATAGATATGTTGACTCCTCAAAACATGAACATGCTAGCACTCCCTCTCTAAGTAGAAAGATTAGATAATATCAACGTGATCTAATAATACGGCGGCCGTATTCGTTGAATATATATTATAGCTCATTCCCTTTATGTTAGGCGTAGTACACTTACGTACAGCAGGCCGAACGGGCAATAAAAAGAAGGTAAAATCCTATATAAATAAGAAGCATAAATACATCCTATGACCCACTCGACATTCATGACAGGAGTGAAGTAAAGTAGAAGATCCCTAGGTTTATAGTTATGAACTATTATATAATAATATTTTTACAGTTCGGTATTCGAAGACAGTGGTGTGGGCTCTTGATGACACTATACGACAGGGTTAGAATGAGCATTATTAAATAATGACAAGACCCTCAACATAAAATAAGGCTCAAATCAAATTTATATACGAATGGGTGTGTATAAGATATAGCACGCGTAGTATAGTATAAGATCTTTGCAGTATGGGATGGGATGGGTGGGGTTGATGGGATTAAGGTTTATCAAGATATAAATAATAACCCAAACTCGGCATAAGAACTATTAGTATTTCGTGATGTATCAAGATATGGTAAAGTAGAAGGGTGATATAGTGAGTGAGTCAATATTCGCTTTGTAAGGTGATGTACATTAGGACTTCTGTTTATATATAAATTTCGTATAAAAATAAAAAAAATAGAGACAGTTATCAATATAATACCTATTTAGGTACTAAAAACGTATACGTTTTATGGAATGATAAAATAATCAGTCCCGTCCCTATAGGATAAAATAAAATTTAATTAAATTTTATATTATTTAATAATATAAAATTGTACATTAGACCTTATACCTCATAATACCTATTCAACCTCAACCCGCGAAATGTTGAGGGTTTCCATGGGAAGGATAATGGTATGAACATCCAAAACCCCCGCAATCTTATATTTTCTTTATCTTCAAAAGATAGAGTTAACGTATAGCTGAGGGAGGGGGGCTTTAGTATAGTGGTAATACATAGTGTTTGCATCACTAAAATCTGAGTTCGATTCTCAGAAGCTCCAATAAATGTAGAAACTAAAAGTCGAGTGCTAAGCCTTCTTGACTACGCTGATCGTGCCCTAGATATAAAACATTCTTAATAGGAAAAATATAAATCATAAAAAGCAAGCACTATATCTATATAAATATAAATATAAATTTTAGAAATCCTCGCATTTTGCTTTGGCTCTATATAAAATATTTATATAGATATAGGTAAATTAAAAATAATGCCTGAATAATAGCTTTTTTTAATTTGTATTAGCATCTGCCATCACCTCATATTTGGATATAAATGGGTAGGATAAGAGTCATAGCCGCACAATAGCCTACCCCTTTACTTTACCATGGATAGATTAAACTCGTAAGTGATGTAGATGTAGATGTAATTTAGAAGGGTTAGTACGAAAGAGAGATGATGCGTATAAAGCAGTAGCCTATCTAATAGTTCATCATATATGCAACGTGATAGAATTTAAATTTATTTTTTAAAAAAATAGGCCTAATATCGTCTGTTAGATAGAGAGAGAGGGTATAAAGAGAATATTGTCTTGATAAGGTGTGATCCGTATCCACGAGTGTGCAATAAATAATAATAAAGTAAAAAAATGGGGGGGGGATATATATTTTATATTATTCAATAAGATTGGGATGGCTCAAAAAAAATATTAAAAATATAATAATGGGAGGAAATGAAATACATTCAGTGTATTATATTATTATTATAATAAATAAAATAATAGTAATAGTAGTACAAGATATTGTATGATGTGGTAAACCTCGTTATATTATATAATATTCATAGTTTTAATGTATGTTGATGTGTTATAGAGTATATAATATATATAGACCTAAATAAAAAATATCTAAAGCAAGCTTTCATAAGAAGAGGATGAATGGTGTAGGGTAATAAATAAGCCTAACAGTAGTCATTTATGTTGACTTATAAAGAATACGGATATTTAATATATCTCATGCCTTCTATTCACTCCTATTTACACGATATAATAAATTTAGGTTATAAAATCCTCTTTTCTTCTTCTCACTTCTCTTCTTTTTTACAAGCGATGCTTACAAAACAAGCCTAGGAAGCTCAATGGTAGAGCATTCAGCTGAAGACTGAGTGGATGAGAGTTCAAATCTCTCCCTGGGCATGCTGCACCATCTCAACACCTGATTATGGTTATATATATATATTATAATATAGCTGTATAACTTCAGATGAAATGAGAGGGTAGTTCGTAGTGTGACTTTTTTATATAAATGATAGGATCTCATAAGATGTTTATATGTAGGTCTGATAGGGTACACACGCGTGTGTGATAGTATTTGTCATGAAATGGTTAGAGAGTGGTGATATAACTATTTTTATAGGGTTGTGTAGGGTAGCTTTTTTATAACCTTCATCATCCCTCGTCCTCTTCATTAAAAATGGTGTGGGCGGGTGATTCTCACTTCACTCCATCCCCCCACATCATAAAATTTTATAGAATTGCGCGTCCTTATTTATTAATAAAATCAACTCAAGTGCGGGCTGAGTTAAAACTATGAACTAAAAATAGATGAAGGGGGGGGTGTGACCTTCTATGTTTATTGAATTCAATTCAATTCTATCAAATAATAGGGGGGGGGGTAAGCCAGCAGCCGAGCCATTCAATATTATAATAATATGCAGCGATCCCCCTCTGGTTAGAGAGATAATAAGTAGATAATCATATCCTATAAAGAGGGGACAATGCCTTCCTCAATACAATAAGGGGGTGGCTGCTGGTAAAAAAAAAACCTCTCACATGGAGACGTGCCCTGTAGCATGTATGGATGTAGACTTATATCTTTTGATAAAAAAAAGCTGCCTCTGAGAATAAAAATAATTTAAGGATATAAAACCACGTCAATAAACCCTATTTACCGTGATGTTTTCATGTATAGGGTAAATGAAAATAACCTAACCAGCCGATGAGGCTGTTGAGAGGTGGTCTAAGGGTGGGAGGGTAGATGGGAGGGATCGACCCGTCTGTCTAGGCCTACGCCTATACATCATAATGTATTTTATACTTTTGATTTTTTCGGCACTCGCGGGAACGAGATTCATAAATATGACGCGAAGATATGGATCATAAAAAAATAAAGTTCAAGATTAGCCTTTATTTATACTATAGTATAGTATATAATCCAATCGCTCTGCTCTGTTCGGCTCAGCTCAGCTATCCCGTTTTATATTCCTTCTAATCTATATAATCCCTCCGTATCCTATGTTAAAACTATCATATAATTTAAAATTATATGTTACATTTTTTCAATAGTCAAATCCTAAGGCTAATCCTATCCTATTAATTAATAGGTCCTCTAATTCTAGAACCTTTAAATAGATCTGATCCCTCGGTTTGCTGCTCTGAATATCCCCCCCCTTAATATCTTTATGTTATAATAGACTATCCCATTTCTATTCTATGTCATCCTAACAAAAGTCTATTCAACCCAAATAATAGACAAGGTAAACGGATAAGAGAAAAAGGGAGGGGGGGGTGGGTTGGTCTATATAAATAGAGTATCATATCATAATATTATCATATTGCATTCCAAGTATCGACTCTGTGCAGTCTACGTAGACTTAAAGAATATCCTCTGTATTCTTTCTTTCTGTATCTTTAAATGAAGGCAAGGCTACGTCATATAATATATATATATAATAATAATAATAATATATATATAATAATAATAAGAAGGAAAGATAAGATCTTTTAAGATAAAAATAATGCCATCCTTTCAATATCAGCATATGAAGGGATAGAGAGAGGATATTTATTAATTATTATATTATTATATTATATATATCCTATATATAGATATATATAATAATATATATAGGATATAGGATATTCTAAATAGAATATAATATTCTAAAATAGAATAGAATATAATAAAATAGAATATTATTTATATAATAAAAAAAAATAGAAGATGTGATATTGGTTCTAATAGGATAGAATAAAAAAAATAATAGGAAAAAAGAAGATGATAGGATGGAGGATGATAGGATAGAAGAAGATATGATTAAATAGGATATTATATTTAGAATATAAAATATTCTATAATAGAATTCTATTTCATAGAATATAAAATTATTTACTTTATGAAATAGAATATAATAGGAGGAGGATATAGGTATTATAAAATATATATTATATATTGTATAGTAATATTCATGAATGAGAAAAACTATAGAATAGGATAGAATATTATTTTATATAATAAATATATATTTTATAAATATATATATTCAAGTCAGAGAGAGGGGCTAGCTATTATTATATATATTAATATAAAATAGACTCATATATTATAAGATAAAAATTAGAACCAGTAGCAGGTGCATGCCAATACATATATTATATATAATAAGCTGTAGCCGTGACGCTTGTACTATAATATGTATATGGTTATATATGTGAATGATCAGATATATATATAATACTATTTACATAGTGTTAATACTATGCTAGACCTAAGCATTAGTAAATACTTGAACGTAGTCTTAACTACGTCATGTTTATGTTACTATCTTTGTCTAAATGGGTGAGTGTATAAGCCAAATAAACAGTTTAAGGTATCCTATATATATGTGCTGAAGGGTAAAATATAAAATGTGAACAGGTATGAGCTAGTTTCTTCAGCAAAAGTTAGTTATTATATAGGGATATAAATCATATAAATGTATATTATTATAATAATATAGTCGAAGAGATTGAATAGGTATTGTATAGCCTAATAGAGATCAGCCGTATATACCTTTATAAGAATATATATATAGGTATAATATTAATAACAATAGATTAGCTAAGCTAAATTAGCAGTAGGGGGGTGGGGGGGGGAGTGAATATATATTTTTTATATGTATAAAAAATAAAAAAGGATTTAATTTTAAAAAATTGTAAAGTGAATAATATATATATTAAAAAGAAATTTATAAATAAGAAATATATAAAAATATAAAAATATATATATTTGTATAGGACAGATAGAATAAAAATATGAGATAAGCAAAATCCGTATTGCCTAATAGTTAAAATATAGTATAATTAGTAGGGGGTTAAGCCCCCCCCCTAAAAGCTAGTATAGATATAAGAAGGGGGGGGGTAAGATAAGTATATGATGATATAGTTTATAGTAAAGTAGGTAAAAATATATAAGAATCAATATAATGTAATGGGGGGGTGATAATATATATTTATATTATAAATATAATATATAGTATAGTCGAAGTATGTTATATATTATTTTTAGGAAGGGGGGTATGATAGGAAGAGGATAATAAATATCCTAAAAAGATATATATGAAGTTAAACTAGGATAGAATAACGCATGGCTAGCATAATATTTAAAATAAAACCACAAAGAATAAAATATTAGCCTCCGAGAGGATAAAGTAAAGTGTGGAGGCGAGATATAGGGTGATTCTATTTTTAGATAATTTACATGTGAAGTAAAGTAAGTTTTATATTCAGCTTCAGCCATGCTTTTTTTTAATTCTAATATAAAATATAAAACCCAACCTAAAAAGGATTCAATAGAGTAAAGGGGGGGGGGTAATGCAAAGTAATCCCTTTTCCTTTATACGAGAAATGTTTTAGGGTGTAAGCATCAGCATGTAGAGTTCAAGTTCCGTTAAATAAATATATTATAGTAGAAAGAAAGAATAAAAATGAAGTGGGATAATAGAGATGATTCGTACAAATGAAAGCAAAGCTCACGCATAAACAAAAGCAAAAGTCCAATCAAAAGAAAATAGAAAGCGAAAGCTAAAGCTAAATAGTTAGGGGGGGGGGTGTAGTGATAATAGTTTTAATGAGTAGTTAGACAATGGATGTCTGTCGATCTGTAAAATCGATGCATAAGTGCAAAGTGAGTTCGATTCTCTCCTGCTCAATAAAGTGTATAAGTTTTATAAAAATAACGTTGCCTGTAACGATTATCTCTCATCCATTAGGGGGGGGGGGGGTGAGTAATATATATAGCATAACGATAGGGTTGAATAGAAGATAGTTGAATAGGATAGGTTTGTGTAGGATATAGTAGATAAGAGTAGTGAGTGATTTCACACGGGTATGATATAATAATAATATGTACGACAAGTGATATAGAGATTTGAATTCTACTCGTCAATAAAAGGACGAAGTGTAGATGATAATTTTGAATTTGAATGTACACGATATTCACAATCACCTGCGTCATCTCGAGGTGTAGAGATATTATATGGAGATTATATATCAAATAGTGCTAAAATTATTTTATCAGTAAATATAATAAGATAAAAATTATATAATAATATAGGATAAAAAAAAAGAAAAAATGTATATTTATACGTAGTGATGTTTAAGTAAAATCAATTATATAATAAGATAATATATGGGTGTAGCCTGCCCCGCAGGGTTTGCCCCATATTAAATGGCAGAGGATAGGGCTATATGATGAGCGATGTAGCCCCATATCAGATAGGCATGAAATATATAAAAAATGATATAAACAGATACTTTCATCAGCACAGAAAGTTCAGAAGATCAACAAATATGCGTAGTATAGTAGGAGTCAGGGTGAGTTGTTTAAAGATATAAATGCCGTAGTATTAGTAAGGGAGTGCCGTAGTATTCGTTTTGAGTTTAAGTATAATGTCGTCAGAGTAGAATATGACTATCGTGCCATACATGTAGTCAAGCTATGAGGTGTGAGTATTTATGTGAGTATAAATGAATAAATAAACATAAGCCATTATGTTATTATTATATATATATAATATATACAGTGTGAGAGTAGTTTAAATAGGGTCGGGTTCGGGTCCTCCACACTATTTAAAGGGCATGTGTCATTTGAAAGAGAATGGTATAGTAATATGATGTAATAGTAAAAAAACCTAATGTAGTGAGCTAATATAAAATGAGTGAGATAGAAGCTGTGCAATGCCAGCTAACAGTTCCTCCGGCCACCCTGCATGACCACTTGGAATGACATGCATGCTGTGAGAGAGTAAGGGGGGCTTAATCAATAAAGGTAAAGAATAACCTTTTGTTAAAAACAAAAGACAGTGGGTGTGGCATTACTAAAAATGTTATAAAATACGATACATAAAGAAAGAATACGTAAAGTAAAATTTAGATGAGTAACTAATTTTAGTGAAGTTGAGGTCAAAACTTTTTAAGTTATTAGCTTGGCTAGGTATGTTTATGCGACTAGTATGGTAGGGTGAGTAAGATGCTAATAATATAGCTGCTGCTATTTTACTTAGTAAACCTATATAATTTCATAGAATAGAACGACTCGTATTCATTCTCATTTATAATATATATATAGTACTATCTAATAGTAGATATACATTATGAGAGTAATTGAAAGGCAAGATAAAATTTATATAAAAGCATGACTATAAAATAGTCATGCTTTTATAATGTATATGGCCCCCTTATATATATATAAATAAAAATAGATAAAATATAAACAAATAAAATATTATATCAAGATATATATAATATAATATAATATTTTATTATTATATAAAAAATATAGAGTTATATATATATAAATGAAAATATAATAAATAAAGTAAGTTATATATAATCTAATATAATGATATATTATAAATAAGGGGGGGGGGGGGGGGGGGGGGAAAGACTAATAAAGGGTAGAGGGTGATAGAAAGATACGTAGTTAAGACATATAAGTAAAAAACCACCCTTTATGCAGTAAAAATATATGACATGTCTCCATAAAAACCAGAGCTAAAGCTATAACTAGAGGAAGTTGAGTAAAGTGGAGAGCTCAGTAAGCTTGCTAGTTAAGACAGACCTAACTAAAAAACACTACTATAATATAATAATACTAATATATGTTTCGTGAATGGCTAGTATAGGAAGCAACAGATTAACAGCACTACAAGATGAACGGCACGCAGCAAGCTTTCAGTTAACAGCATATCAAAAATAGACTAGCGAACAAGTAAACTAACTAATAAAAGGAGATAGAAGTGTTAGTGTAGTAGTAGAGTTTGTTATAAAATAATATTCAATAATAATTTTTGAAGATAAATATGTTCTACTAAATAAGAACTTATTAAGTGATAGCTATAATTTATATAAAAAAAATATAAAGATAAGAATTGCATAATCCCAATTCATAAATAGATGATAGATAAGAGATGTAAAGGCATATTGCCTAACACCTGAGTGTGGAAGATTTAAATCTCAAGAGAGTGAAGAGTCTATATAGATAGAAGATATATCAAGTTATTAATAATAAGGTATGGTAGGATGGAGAGAGTAAAAATATGAGTATGTATGGAGTAACATGAGGATATATGAAATCACATGACATTACATAACATGAGATAATATAAGCTAATGCCTAAAAGGCTGATAATTTGTAGGTATAGTGTGATGTGATATGATTAGAGTAGAGTAGAGACAAATAATAATAATGATACGGATAAAATAGGATATGCCACACGATGTAGATTAAAATATAATATAAGGGGGGGGGGGAGAATATAGCAAGTTCAATAAATAGGCTAGCTAGGTATACAAATTCCCTTCTAAGGGGAAGCAATAAATAAAAGACAAGAGATAGAAAGCATATAAGCATAATAAAGATTAGAGTAGGATAATATCATCTCATATAATGTCATTACATTTAAGATAATATCATCACAGAAAATATAATAAGATGAGATATGATAGAATATGATCCAATGGGTTCATTTTTTTTATCATCAGGCCTCACGATCCTAGTAGGGTTAGTGTATAGAGGCTTATTGTAAGGTATCGTACACCAACCGACAATAGCATCCTTAAGGTAATTAGACTATACATAGTATATGTTATAGTGTTATGTGGTGAGAGTGATCAGAAGGGATAATGTATAGGGTAAATGTTACTAAGAATATAAAATATAGAGAGATTAATATAAATAAGACTTAGAACAAACTAATAAGTGGTTATAGTCTAATGGTAAGACACTTCCACGTCATGGAAGTTAATGTGAGTTCGAATCTCATTAACCTCGTACAAAGTCAATGCTTCAAACTAAAACGCAAATATATATGGCACATTTACCCAAATATATAGACCAATACCTATATCGTAAACACAAAATATGTATTGTAGGGAAAGAGAATAAGCAGCCCTTTTTAACAGCTCACAGAGATAGAATGGGGTGGGGGGGGGGGTATATAGATAGTCAGTTCAAAACTATTTGTTTAAAATAAGATCTGATAATACATCCGAGTATAAATAATTAACCTAACACGTATAAATGTGATGTGGGGGGGGGAGTGTTTTAAAATAAAATGTTCAAGTTAAGTAAGTGAGCAGTATGAGAAAGTGTGTTGATGAGGATGATTAAGGATAAAATAGGCTAAACATAAATAAATAATTTTTAATTCTCATTCTTTTTCCAATACTAATAAATTTAATTTAATAAAAATTATTATATGTATGTTTTTATATAAAAATAAATAAAAAAAATAAAAAGTAGTCAACGGTTGACGGTTAAGTAGAATGTCTGTTCTTTATAAGAATAAAATAGGGGGGGGGGGGTGGGATGATAGATAATGTGAGATAGTCAAATCCCATCATCATATGATTTATAATAAATATAATAAAAAAAGTAGAATATCCGAAATGATAGGGGGGGGGGGGGGTAATTTGGATATTCTACCCTATAAATACCAAGCAGAGTTTAGATATAGATATCGATACAGATATCGATATGGTTATAGATAGATAGGATTGTTCGATCCAAAGAGGATAAGATATTAAATGAAACCTAGTGCTAGGACCATGCGATATCCAAGTAATTGCTATGCCCCCCCCTCATGGCTATAGCAGTGCGTGAACCTGAGAGATTATATAGTATATTATAATGTTCGAGACAGTATGTTTGATAATATGATAGATAGAAATATATTATAATAAAAATAAAAAATTGAGATATACCGTTTTATATGATTGATTTTTGGATGATGAGCGCCAAGCGCATCCGATCATATTTTAGAAAAGATGCAGATATAAGATAGATAAAAGTAAGGATAATCATTAATATATATAGATATATAAATAGAGCAGTATGTACAGATAAAATATGTAGCAGATTAAAAAATAAATAGGATCGTTATGGCTATTGCTATAAGGGTGAGATAAATCATTCCTCAAAATATAAATACTAAGACTCCTCAAAATATTAATATAATAATTTATTAAAAAATATGGAGGGATGGATGTGTAGTTATTATCTTATTAGATAAGATAATATTATTATAAATAATAAGGGGGGGGGTGTAGGTGAGGAGAGTATATAGGAATGAATGAGGGGGGGGGGGTATTATAATTTAATTATAAAAATATTACAGAACTGAATAGAACCAATAAAAATGACACTCAGTATTTGAATTTTCATTCTAGGTGTACTAGGTTTTATAAGAAATAGGAGGAACATTATTATGATGCTGATTTCAATCGAGCTAATACTGCTATCCTGTACACTGATGATAGTAATAAGTAGTAATGCTTATGATGATATTATAGGACAGACTTATGGAGTGCTTATTATTTCAATAGCAGGGGCGGAGAGTGCGATTGGTCTAGGTCTAGTAGTAGCATATTATAGACTAAGAGGTAATGTAGAGATATAAAATGTATATAACATCCATTTTTATTCCACTAATATCATCTCTTTGTACAGGACTACTAGGTCGTAAGATAGGAGTGACAGGAGCTAAAGTAGTATCAGTACTATATATGTTCATAAGTATGATAATGATGATGGTCATATGTTATGAGGTAGTGTTTAGTCAGAGTACGGTATATGTAGAGCTATGGAATTGGATGGAGAGTGATACACTAAGTATTCATTGAGCGTTTAATTTCGATCCGATAGCCGTAATGATACTGATAGTAGTTAGTCAAATTTCATTTGTAGTACATGTATATAGTACGTGGTACATAGCCAATGATCCACATGTACAAAGATTTATATCCTATCTATCAGCATTTACATTTTTTATGATAATTCTAGTAAGTGCTGATTCCTATCTACTAATATTTGTAGGTCAAACATTCCCGGCCTAAGTGCTGCGTGAGTGGTATGTAGTACACCACTGTATGCTGGGAACCCCTAAAGCAAATCCTATGGAACAAAACTGTATTTGGTTATAGGTATAGACATATATATAGACAGGTGAAAATAAAAGTAGATGATGACAAGGGGTGGGGGGGGGTAATCAGCAGGAAACAAACAATTCAATAAGATTGTAGGTAGTAGGATCCTCAGAGACTATACGTGGTGCAGCTATTTCCAACTAGTACAGGAGTAGCTTGAAGATATAGTCCATTCTCTAGTGAAAGCTAGAGTATTTTATCACAATGAGCACTATGAAGAGGTTGCATATCTATGTCAAGAAAAAATTCATTTGTGATTATATAGCCGCATATGGTGTAATAGGACTGACTAAGGTACCTATTTCAGTACAAGTAGGTACACTACTAGGTGATGGCTACATGCGACGGAAAAATATACGCATAAACCTGATATGACGTCTGGATAAGACGTTCCCTAAACATGAAAAACATGTGCAGTATTTTTATGATCTCTTCCAAAATATTACGCTATTTCCGCCAAAAGCAAAAGTAGTGCTCGGAATCCAGATAAACGTACTTGAAAAGTTTATAGTACTATTCGATTTATAACACGAGCTCTACCTTGTATTATTCATAACTTAGACCTATCTTATCTTCCTACTAAGGAAGGTACTTATGTTAAAACAGTACCTAAAAACATTTCCGAATTTATTACTGCACGGGGGACTAGCGCAATGGATAATAGAAGATGGGCATCTGACTATTTACAATCAAACTGTGTTTAATACAAATAGTTATACCCATTCTGAAATTATTATTCTACAAGAGGCTTGCTCTTATGCGTAATTTTTATCTTCGTACACGTACCACAGAAAAACGCCCCCGGTAAGTATCTGTGTTTTCATATTCCAGTACGACAAATTGTATCTCTGTCAACAATTGTTAGTCCGTATATGCTAGAAACTATGGCTATATTTTATTAAATAACTATCCCCTTTTCTTGTCATATGCAGAAGCTTCATAGTGCTAAATGACTACCAATACAAAAATGGGAAGGTATTGGAGTGCTTTCATATCTTCTAATTAATTTTTGATATACAAGGATTCAAGCCTCAAAGGCGTCGATTCAGGCAATAACAGTAAATAGAGTAGGAGATATATTTATTAGTATAGGATTTTTTGCATGTCTTTGAACATTTTCAAATGTAGACTATGGGACAGTATTTAGCCTAGCACCTTATATTTCAACAGTTACACTAACTTTTATTGGAATAATATTTATAATAGGTGCCATATCCAAAAGTGCACAACTAGGTCTTCATACCTGGCTAGTATCAGCCATAGAGGGTCCTACACCTGTAAGTTCAATGCTACATGCGGCGACACTGGTAACAGCGGGTATTTATCTTCTAATTAGAAGTTCACCTATTCTAGAGTATGCACCATTTGCTCTACTATGCATTCTATTCATTGGCCAGATGACTACACTTTTTGCAGCGAGTTCTGGTCTATTTCAGAATGATATAAAGCGTATAATTGCCTATTCAACGATATCACAGATGGGATATCTGGTTATAGCGGTAGGACTGAGTCAATATTCAGCAGCGCTAATACATATAGCCAGTCATGCCTATTTTAAGGCACTACTATTTATAGCAGCCGGAGGTGTACTACATGTGCGCCTTATGATGTAAGTTTGTCAAGCAGGTAAAGCCTGCCGTAATTTTCACCATATTACGACACCATCAGAGTAAGACGAGAGGGAAAGCCTCGGATTGAACATAGCATCTCTGCAAGAAGCGCTTGGTGAGGCATATAAAAGGCTAAGGAGTCTCTCATTGCGCAAGGTGTTCTTCCTATGGTTAGAGCTAGACTGTTCGAAGTCAAATTTCTAATGCTCTTACACACCAGGGAATAGCATAGCCTTTATAAGCTATTCCGAATGCAAATGGATATGAGTGAAGGATTCATTTGGGTGAACATTTCGGCATGTCTACCTATAAGGTCGATAAAGGAGATGAGTTGACAACCTAAGGGAAGTTAATCGACAAACCATGCAACTAAGGGATGGCCTAAAGAAGGCCACTTAACTAATATGGTCACAGAGCTGATGTAGTACCCGTTTGGAGTATCCAATCCATATACGAAAAAGCTAATTATATTCGAAGGGGGTAAGATCCAGCAGTCATAACCATATCCAGTATGAGATGTCACAGCACGGGTTATAGTGCAACAAATTATGTGATATGATATCAATACAGGATAGCCTAGCAAAATAAAAAAATCTAAATGGTGTAGAGAATCGTAATTTGTACGAGCTGATATGCAATCCACTATTTATGCAAATGGCGACCTATCACAATATTAAGAGTCAACGAGCTCAAGGTATCGTTAACTTTACAATGGGTTGATTTCCTTTTCAGGACCCCTTCGAAAGGGGTCCCACGCATATTACATGACGTGTGGTAGGGGGGGGTCAAATGAACTGAGACTGAGTGGAGCAAATTAAAAGAGAATCCATTCTTTAAGCTAGGTTTAAAGATGAAAAAACCAACAAAAAAGAATATGTCAACCTCTTACAATAACAGCACCACCCAGAGATAAGATAATATTACATAAAATCTGATTGTTCGCCATGCCATTATAATATCATCATTCTGAACGCAAGGGACTCGGGGACTCGGGGACTCGGACTCACTTTTGTATACAGTGCACATGGGGTACCGACCTGGGTTGGGTGCTACACATCCTTCCCCAAAACTATTTATATAACATAAAAACCATGTACTTGAATTATGTTATGAAATATTAGTAAATGTTTCGATAGTATAGATCACTGTAAGCATATATTATTATATATTATGTCGAATTTTTCCCTATACAGACTGTTTACCAAACGGGCGTGAGAGCCGTGGTAATTAAAATTGGGTACATTTAAACATGATATGCGGGTATTATTGCTATGTTTTATAATTAGCCTAATTATAAGTAATATGATGTGGGGGGGGGGGGGAGTGTTATAGGCCGGCTTATCTAGTAATAAACATATAAGTAATGTAATAATACTAGCCAAGAAGTCCTGAAATATATACTCAAGCGTAAGTACAAACCAAGTAAGACTATATTTGTAAGGAAGGGACTATTATAATAATAACTATAAAAGACTAAAGTATGTTTGTTATGCGGATGATTGAACAAATGGAGTAATATGTAGCTATTCTGATGTTTATATTATTATATATTAGGTTATTCAATTCAGTGATGGTTATAAGTCTAATAGTGAGTCATACATGCATCAAATAAAAAACATGTATATAATAAGGTGGGGGGGGGGTAGAGCGATATGTATAGGAATGAATAGGTCGCACCATATAAAAAATACTAAAAATAGGTATATATATAAAAAAAATGCCAAACACTAATAGTGTAGAGCTCGCAGTACCCAAATACAGGATCTGATAAAAACTAAACTAAAAAGGTATGATTAATTCATAAACGACCTTAGTAAATAGTAAGCAGACTAAATATAACTCACAGAGAGATAATAATAATTAATAACTCAACTCTGTTTTTGTATACTCAATAATGACTAATGGGTACATAAGAACTCAGAGATAGTATTACTAATAACACTAGTACTTAAAACTTCCTGTGCAAATGAGCCGAATAAAACCTAAGAACCACAGCTCATGTTTATAAGAAAGAGGGTTAAATAATATACTGAGAGTAAGACAAAGTTCCTAACTCCAGATAACACGACTGATAGGATAATATGCGGTTTAATGTTAAGGTAATAGTCAAAACGATGCTTTTGACATGTCTAGGGCAGGTATAAACCATATAGTTTTTTGCGGTTATGACTACAGAGTAGAGATACATCATGTAAAATGAATGAATGATATACATTTTGATGTATATATCTATAGATAGGATGGGATTATACGAGTCTATAGTAAAATTAAACTTTACCCCGTCACAGAATCCTGCATATAAAAGCTAGGTAAAATTAGGATGGAGAGCCGTATGATGGGAAACTATCACGTACGGTTCGGGAAAGGGGCACTGCACGGCTATGCCCACCTCTCTATGTATTGTAGAGAGAATGGGTAAGGGATGTAGTGTTCTAGTTCATTCAATAGCAGACGAACAAGATATGAGAAAACTTGGAGGTCTTATGACTCTTCTTCCTTTTACATATACGGCCATTCTGGTAGGTAGTATAAGTCTAATAGCAATTTACCCTCTTTCAGGTTATTATTCAAAGGATCTGATTCTGGAACTTGCATATAGTCAATATACATACACAGGATTCCAAGCCTATGTAATAGGAACAATTACTGCCTTTATAACAGCCTTCTACTCGATGAGACTTGTTTGTATGACTTTCACAGGGATACCTCATGCAAGTCAACAACTTTATATACAAACTCATGACCAACCACTACTAGTTCAAATAACCTTCACTGTTCTTGCCATAATGTCAATCTTTTTTGGTTATATATCAAGAGATATTATAACAGGAATTGGAACAGATGGACTTATAAATTCTATAAGTCATAGACCCGAATTCGTAACACTAATAGAAGCTGAATTTATACCTCTAACAATGAAGCTAATCCCTACCATTATAACAATCTTTAGTGCGAGTATGACATTTTATCTTTACACATTTAAACCTCAGTATATTGTATATATATCAAGTGGGAAGATGGGTATCATCCTCACACGATTCTTTAATAAAAAGTGAATGGTAGATATTGTATATTCATGAGTCATCATGATGAGTCTAAGACTAGGTTATATTTGTAGTCAAACACTAGATAAAGGAAGCCTTGAAATAATAGGACCTACTCAAATTTCATCAGCTATGAATTCATGAGCTCATGGAATTAGTCGTATAGATACGGGTCTAACCACTTCTTATGCCACTTACATACTATTTGCAACGCTAAGTCTATCTCTTCTCACTATTTTTTAGTATGTTATGTTTAAATCCCCTTTCCTTTCATTAACATTTTTTTTAGGATCCGGATCCTATCCGGATCTTATCATATAATGATATATTATATTATAGAATAGATTGATTATCTATAATAATCAATATAATAAACCTAATATTAGGCTTCTCTTCTATAAAATAATGCTTTACTTATATTATATAATAATATATATAATATATATAATATAATGCTCCTAAATAATATAATATAATGCTTTTATAATCTTATGCTTATGCTTTAATAAGCATATTATACTACAATTAAACACATATAATGTTTATATAAAATAATATATGTTTATATTATATATTATAATGTTTATATATAATAATATAATGTTTATTTTAAATAATATTATATATATATAATTATATAATGCTTCAATGATAGAGATATGTGTTCGAGATGCAAGGAGACATAAAATGGGCGTGACGTTTTACTTTACGACCTTTAATAGGCTAGGCGGGCTTTTACGTAATATAAAACTATAAAACATAAAATAGAATCAATTTATATATTACTAAACTTCACAAACAGCGTCATATATAGATAGCGGCCTAACCAAACAAAAAATGAAGCTATATGCAGCAACATTCTATCCACTACCGCACTTGTCTCAGTATGGTCAAGTTCCTAGGCATAGTCCTAAATTATATCTATCACGTTACAATCCTTAGAATAGTTAGAGTAATAAATAACTTCCCTCGCAGAAACTATATTAACCCCGCTATGCTGTTTTTATAGCACTAGCTAAAGCTCTAGCTCTAGTCATCTACTAGCCCTAGCTTTTAACAGGGTTAGGCTTTATGCCTAGTGCACTTATATTATATTAATATATATACAAGTAAATATAGAGAAGAGAGATGTGAAGTAAGGTTAGGTTCTATGTAAGGTTATGTCATATTGCGGTAAATTAATGTAAGATAATTGTTTGCGTAAATGATTAGGTAAGAATATTATATCTATAAAGGGGGGGGGGTATTGAATGAGTGAGGGTAGCGCATCCATTTCAATTTCGATAATATGGGATTTTTTTTATTCGAATATTATACAACCCTTCCTTGTGTAGTGTATATATGCATCCGTCCGAAGATGAGGGGTGTATACGGTGTAGTCTTTTTTAGAAACATATCTTTCGTCAAGAGAACATCACCCTGCGACATCCACGCCAACGATACTATATACGGGAAATAACTAAACTCAACTTAACTAAATTTATCATCATCCTAACCTACGTATGAGAGATAAATATGAAGAATATAAAATATAAATTTTGAGTATCTCAAAAATGAAAGAAGGGTTAAACAGAACCACTTAACACACACCCATGTATGTGTGTGACCAAAGGACAAGCTGCAACTGGAGAAGTGTAGCCGATTGCTAATCGTCTGATGATTATCATCTTGTGAGTTCGAATCTCATCTTGTCCATCTATATCCTTTTTATCGTTATAATAATATAGTGAACTTACCATAAAAAAGTGAATAAAGTGAAGATCTAATATAAATATATTTTTAACACAACGTGGTTCGGTTTGTGACTAATTAAAGCTACGCAGCCAATGTAAAGTAATAATTAATTTCTCCAAAAGCAATGCTAAGATAAAAATCTCAAACAAGTATTAAACAATAACTGTTTTGAGAGGTGATGTATATAATATATATAATAGAGCTGAAAAAGGGGCTGTTTCATATCATTATCATATAATTTACGCTCGATAAATTTTTACCCGCTTAACCTAAATAAATAATATATATACCATAATATTGACCAACCCGTCATATGCGTATGGAGGGGAGCATATATAATAGAAGAATAAAAGCTAAACTTTTAAGAGAGTTAGCGGTTATTAGTTAAGTGAAGTTTTATTCAGTGAAGTAATGGTAGGAAGAATAATATATTTAAGCCTTAAATTTATATAGTCTTGAGTAGGAAGTGATATAAAATAATTTATATTAAGTGCCTTCCATTACTAGATTACCTGCATGATGGAATTGAATAGGCGAAACCTATTATAGGTAAAATAGGCCATATATATCACCCACCTTTTTCGTGCGTCGCTAGTATATTATAAAATATATATATATAATAATATATAATTTATATATAAAAATATTATATATACCTAAGTAAGGGTGACGGTTAAAAAGGGCTGGGAGGGATTTGATTATACACGCAGCGCATAGTGCCTTTGTGGATAAACGTATTCTCCAGATAAAATATATATAATATATATTAGCCTTGCTTTAATTTATAATTAAAGTACCTAAGCTCAGTATCAGTATCTTTCTCCGACACGCATGTTGGGTACGTATTTATAAAATAAAAAAAAAATAAACACACCAACACTCTCACACCATGGTTATAAAAGTAAGGGGGAGGGGTTAGGCTAGTTAGCTCTGTTTAGTTATCCCTCTCTCGTCTGTCATATATAGAGGTTGGGATTAAATAAAGTTTAGTTAAGTTTACCGACCACCCTTAATAAAGTGACTACTCTTATTAATTTTAGTTAATAGAGAAAGCGGAAGTAGTTAAAATATGTTGTAAAATAGGCCTATTATTCGCGCGAATTACATTAAAACTTATAGTGAAGAAGGATCGGATCGCGCGAAGAGATAGGATTATAGAATACTATTCTATAAGTACAGTACTCTCTGCGTGTACGTGTTGAGCTCTATTCCTCGTGGGGTCCCGGTACCCCACACCTTTGACAGACCTTGACATTCGTATGTGGGCTGCTGCTATTATTATATAAACATTTTATCTTAAATAAAATGTGATCTTATCTAAATTTAGAAGGCTAATGTTGTCGGGCTGTGAATGAGGTGTCTAAGCTGCTAATGCGTAGAGTAAACTCGTCATTTTTAAGGGTAAAATAAAAAAAATATGAAACAATAAAGGGTAAATAAAAATCCTAACTACATCCTGAGATGTAGAGTGCTGGCGTGGTAATGATAAGAATCATCATCATGATGGATAGGCGTGATGGCATATAACCCTTTCATCAATAAATAGATTCGCTTCATAGAATGTTAGTCCTAAAAAATAGCTATAAAAAGGGAAAGGGGGGTTGATGTGTACAAGGTCGATGATGAAACAACGTCCGCCATATTTGTAGTGGTATATATGGGTGTATATGTGAATGTAGATGTAAAGATAGAGGTGGTGGTAAATGTGTGAGGGTATCGATATGGATAGATTAGATACATAAAGTACATCCATGTATCTATTTAAACAAAGCATATATGTGTGTGTAGAGAATTATTTTAGGTCCACTTTACTAAACTTTACTAAACTTAAATTAATGTCAACTTAACTTTACATCAATAAAACAAGGAGTAAAAAACGCACACGCATAAATGTTTTGTTTGTGTGGGGGAGGGGGGGAAGGTCTGAAATGTTAAGAACGCCTGATGAGAATGACAGACCAACGGATAGACATAGACCTATGTACAAAAAAATAAAACCCCAAAAATGGGGGGATGACCTGCAGAGAGTGGGTAATGAATGGTATTGTACTACTTTTTTTATATAAAAATATATAATACGCAAATGAATGGAATGGGTGTGTGTTAGAGCTCGATCAGCTCCTCATCTCATTTAATAAGATCCATACCTTTTATAGGTATCATATCCTATATATATTATTATATAATATATACCCAAGATATAGCGTAGCGTATTTAAGATGCGGTATAAAAGGTGGTGGATTTTATATTTAACCAATTAAAGGATTATAGGTTAAAGCCTACTAATGGGAGATGGGGGGGGGGGGGAGGGAGGGATAAGTGTGACCGTTTTTTTTTTATAGATCAGATCCTAAAAAAAATGGCTGATATAGATATATATAGAGTTAAGTAAGAGATAGTTATATATATAGATAGAGTTAAAGTTATAGTATTCTATATTTATAGAATAAAATATATAGTAATATATAGAGTAGTAATATAATATATATATATATATAGAGTTCGAGTTATAGTTTTAGTTATAGTAATATAAAATTAAATTTTATAGTTAGAGTAATATATATGTCGTAGTATAAAAAAAATATATATATAAATATATATGTATGTATGTATGTCCATTTATTTTTATAGTTATAGTTAAAAATATGGTTTTAGTAATAGTTAGAGTTTTATATAAGTTAGGTATAACTAAAATAGAGGTAAAGTAAAGAAAAAGAAAATAAAAAAAGTTTATAAAAATAAAGGATAGGGATTAAAGAGCTGCAAGCGGGTTAAATTTAAATTTTCGCTGTAAGAGAATCGTTAAAGTATATGGGAACATGATAAGAGATAAAGTGATTAAAATGAGTATCTCTGCATACTGTAAAAATAAATGTCAAAGGCAAAAATATTTGTATGTACATCTAAGTACAAGATAACCGATCCAGAGAATATCAAGCATCCTGCGTATTTTATTTTTATAAAAAAAATAAGCTAATAGGAGGGCGAAGAATGAATGAGAGGTAAAGAAGATAATTTTAATGGTGTAAACCCAAGTTCGAGATACAGTAAAATGAAACATCAAAGTAACTGTTAAGAAAAATCAGAGGAGTTACTGAGAGTAAAGGCGATAGAACTCAGTAAAGGTCAGACAAACTTCATAATGAGATCCGTCTTCAAGACCATAAAGTACAGTATAGCGATAGAGTAGAGCCACGTGAGTGAAAGATAACGAGTTTTGATCATATAAGCAGATAGAGTCTATAGAGATGATATCGTACCTTTTGCATAATGGCGGGTTAACTAGTTTAATATAGCAAGATTCCGATCATGAAAGATATTGATTATATTATTTCAACCTGAATACCAAACCCGAATAATGAGATGAGCAGCTAATAAGCTATATATGATAACACAAATTCATAAATGTTTGTTTTGAGGGGGGTTAAATAGCAGCAGGATAAGGCCAAATATTATTTAATAAAATAAAACAAGCTCTAAAAACCTCGAAAAAACAGGATAGGATGAGTAAAGTGGGATGTTGTAGGTAGAGGGGGGGGGGGGTATAAAAAATATGATCTGATGGAGTCCTACTTCTTAGGAAGATAGTTATATTAAAAAGACCTAAAACGACGTGATCTAAAGTTGATCAAGATTTAAATGTAAATATATAGCCAGCCTATGAACAAAGCAATCACAAACGGCTAACTATGCATCAGTGCAATGTGGGTTAATGTGTGTGTTGAAAAAAGAGGGGATGTGCCATATAGTTTATAGTCTGAACGAGTGGCTGTTACAGTAGCCTTCGATGAATTGACTTTAGTAGTGAAAAGCTAATCGAACGTCGTGATAGTTGGTTGTCTGCGAAACATGTTAGAGCATGATCTATCATGAGTAAGAGTAAACAGGACGAGTAAAGTAAAAATTCACACATAAATATTTATTTTCCGTATCATTTCTTTATGTCTCGTAGAAAGAAATAATATATTTTTTTTTATGCATCGGGACCTGGATATCCCCTCTTTTACTTTTACCCCACCTTAAAAAAAATTAACGAATAACAGGTAATGGTAAAAAAATGTCGCAGCATGGCTGTGCAGGGAGTGGGGGTTTGAAATAAAGAATTTAATAAGATAAATGACGGATGTCATTAGGAGGTAGATATAAATTTGGGTACAAATTGATTTAATTTAAAAAATTAATTAGATATCTAGAAGGCTAATAGGGCATAAAATTTATATGTATCTATGTGAGTTGAGCTCAAAAAAGTTTTGTTTAAGGATGATAGTTTCAGACGTATGATGATAAGGTCGTACGTCGAAAGGGAAACAGCCCTTAGTGTAAGTTAAGGTTCCTCATTAAAAGCCAGCCATTTAAAGTATATTTTTTGCATAGCCCTTCAACCACTCGTGGGGTGGGGTAGGGTGGGTTGAGTTGAAGATGATATGATAGAGGGTTAGAACGAGAGAGGAGGGTGATTTGAGTAGTTTAAAGGTTGTATAGTCTCCAAAGACAATCATGAGATGTGACTGGAAACATCCATTCTTTAAAGAGTACGTAACAGTACAATGATCTTGCATTTTTTTTTACGAATAACAGGGTAAAAAAAGGGGGGGGGGGGGGTATTTAGATAGATATAATAAAAATATATATAAAAAAAAAGAGAGACATACTCCAAAGATACAAGGACTTAAAATGTAAACCGATACTACACTCAGTGTTTAGATATTTGCACGAGAAAAAAAGTAATATTTTCAAGAACTCTCGATGGAGGGTAGCGGATAGATAAGATGATAGTAGCAGACCGTTCCTGTAAGGAATATTCATGACTCATGCCAAATAAATAAAGGCTAAAAAATTGATGGAGTTAATATAAAATATCGTGATGTAGTTTATAATGATATTTTATCATAAAAAAGAGTATAAGAGGAGTGAGTAGAATAATGAAAGATAGTTAAATGTGTTTCATATTTAATATATGTCAGGAAGTGAGAATGACTCGATGAGTAACGCTAAAATGTTTATAAAGAACATTCATCTTAAGTCTAGGATTTGCTAATATATATATCATAAACTCAGTACACATTAAAAATCAGCGTCTCGTCTCCCGCAGCATGGCTGTGTGGGGGGGGGGGGGGGGGGGGAGGGGATGGGGTGATATGATTATTATACCTACTTACCTACCCAAAGAGGGAGAGATCAGATCTAAAATAATTTTGAGGGGGTAAGGATATAATGTCGGTCGTTTAAGCATGTAAGAAAGAGATGATGGATATATAAAAATAGTGTTAAACGGTGTCTAAGCTTAAGCTAAAAAGCTATAAAGTGATGATAACAAGGTATGTACTCTTTTTGTAATAGCAGAGACCACAAACGTTTTATTTTATCAGACTTCAATGTGAAGTGTTAGATAATAGTATGTGAAATTGCGAAGAGGGGATGATACGTATAAAGAACAGGAAAGATAATAAACTTAACTTAAATAATATCATGCCATTAACAGTAACCATTTTCCACAGTATGTCATGGTTTATAAAAAAGCTAAAAAAGCCATGAGGTGGGATTGTGGGTTGAGAAAGGATGAGATAGTAAGGGAAGCCGTATCATGCAACACAGATAGACTGATATGATAATATCAAGATGATAGCTTAATACATGTTAAGGAACTCGGCAAACTAACTCTGTAACTTTGAGGAGAAAGAGTAGTAGGTATAGACTAAATATAAGACCAGAGTCATGTCATGCCAACTCTGTAATATATTATAATATAACTACTCACAGATAATAGTAGGGTGCGACTGTTTAACAAAAACACAGAACTCTGCTACGGCGTAAGCCTTAGTATAGGGTTTGACTCTTGCTCAGTGTCTTATTTAAAGGGGGGGGGAATGATGTGAACGTATGTTTTTATTATAAAAAAGCCGTACGGTGTACGATATAAAACAGAATAGACGCATAGTTGCTTCTTCTAAATAATAAGATTAACAGCAGTCTTAACTATAAGGATTCTAAGGTAGTATCGCTGCTTCGCTGCCCTAGGTATAAAATAGGCTAAGCCAGCTTAGAGCTGACTTAGCAGGTTAGTTAAATATCTAGAATCTCACTATATGCTGGAAACTCCTAAAGCTATAAGTACCAGCCCTTCCTTTAATCAATACTATTAAAATAAAATAATGGATGACAAGGGCTGGGCTGGTGACAATATTATATATGAACAATGGACAATCAGCAGGGAACCCAATTCCAATGCTTAGTAGGGGGGGGGATCCTCAGAGACTACACGTGAGAAGTTGGTTTTACTATTTACTAGCTATTGACAAACTATCGATTAAAATAAAATAAAATAAAAATAAAAAAAAAATATGACAAATATAAAATATATCAATACAGATATTTTTGCATCCTGCCTGAGTTGTAGGATTTATGGAAGGTGAAGGTACTTTTTCAGTTGAAATTTAAAAAAATGCTCAAATGCGACTAGGAGTACAGGTACTTCTAAGTTTTGTTATTACTCAACATGTTATAGTTAGAGTAAGAGATGCTGAAATAATACTAAAATTAAAATATTTATTTAGCTGTGGAACAATTATTACAAATAAAGATACACAACAATTCCGAATACGAAATATTCTATATAAAAATTATAGACAATAACCACTACTAGATGCTTATCCTCTGCAAACACAGAAAGCACTAGATGCTAAAGCTTTTAGACAAGTTCCTAGGCTAATAATGGGTTAAGCACATCTTACTGAATCGGAATCTGAATCGGAATCTGAATCGGGTCTTCAAAAGATTCGAAACATTAAGAGTACTATAAATAGAGCAGAGCCCGGATATTTTAACAATAAATAATTAAGCAATATCCCTCCCTTAATTTGTCTTTTTTTGTTATATTTTTATTTTAAGTTTTGCTAGGTAAGATCAACTATGATATAGTCCAACCTTGTTAACTTATGTCGCCTTTAATTAATTTATAATTAGACATAAAGCGAAAGCGCAAGAATTATAAAGAGCGAAATTCCTTGGCCATTAAATGTGGTCCTGCATCAATAGAGTAACGATGCTCTAGCTGTCTTAACATGTAGGCTAGTGAAATTGAATTCGTCGTGCAGATGCGACGTATTTCCTGTAAGACAAGAAGACCCTATGCATCTTTACTGCCATTCATCATTACATTGAGTAGGCAAAATAGAGTAAATGTAAAAGTTTACAGTTTATTGAATGTTATAGTCAGTAGACTAAAAGTGATGAGTTTGCAGTTTCACTGGGACGGTGGCCTACAAAAAAATATCGTAGGCATGCTTAAGGTATGCTTAAGTTAGATGGAAACTAACATGTTATGAAAAACATAAGAGAGCGCAATAGTTAATGCATGCTTGAATATGAAATACAACAATATTCATATCCTCTAAAATTATATAAAAAAAATAATGAATAAATAAAGATATATATAAAGATATAATTTTAGAGTGCTATAGTGACCCTGTCACATGTCTCGGATACAGTGACAGAACAACGGATAAAAGATACGCTAGGGATAACAGGGTAATCGCCGATGAGAGAACAAATCGTCTCGGCACTTTGCCACCTCGATGTCGGCTCAGCACATCCTACTGGTGAAGAAGCTGGTAAGGGTTAGACTGTTCGTCTAGTAAAGTGCTACGTGAGCTGGGTTTGTATGCTCAAATAAAATAGAACGGCCAATAAAAGAAAGACAAAAAAAGACAAAAAAATAAACATGAGAGAGAGAGGAACCCTTGTACTAAGAATAAACAGGGATAATCGTGCAAGAACGACACAAATGACACAGTATTAGCACAAAGCTCTTGTAGGGCTAATGTTTAGTAATGGATAAATTTATCAGACGGTATATCCGAATGATAAGATGATAGCCGTATAGGGTTTATATAGGCTATAGATAGTTTTGTTTTGTTTCTTGGGCCCCTCGGCTTCGCTGAGGGGGGGGGACGTATGATATTGATATTTTTGATAACATAAATACAGCACCAAGAGAGATACGATACTTGTTACAGCTAATAATAATAATAATACATCCTTCAGATAAAAACTAAAACTGTAGCCTCCAATAAACCCCTCATTCCCCACGTGTGGTGAGGATGCGTGGAGGGGGGGTCAAATAATGACAGAACGCTATTTTATATAAATAACTCAGGGCTGCACCTGCACGGCCTTATTTTTGTTAAAATAGTTTTAACTCATATCAGTGAACTACTAACCTCTGTAGCTCTTATTATATAATAAGGGGGGGGTGGTAGTGTTTTGATTGGACCCGGGCGGGGGGTTAAAAACCCCTACCTTCCTTCACAAAGTATGAAGTAGAGCTACTATAACTTGTCATTACAACCTAATTCAATTCAGTATTATAACTCCACTCACTCCTAATATTCGTGATTAGAAAGATCTGTACATTATAACAATAGGGGGGGGGGAAGCTTGAACTTAATAAACAACAAGTTAGAGTAAGTTCTCATTTTAATAACTCTATGCTATAGAAAATCAATCGGTTTGTAGAGAGAGGGAATGTTAATATAGTATACCTTTTTTAGTTTATATAAACAGTTTATAATTTGTCTTGTTGTCAACATTTGTTTTGCGTAGCCTCTTCACAGCAGGCTAGATATGAGCGGATCCGATCTATAAAAAAAGAGCCCCTATTTAATATGTAAAAAATGTACTCCCTATCTATACCAGGTTGGTGTTGGTGCATAGAGGGGGGGGAGAATGATAGAGGAAGATGAAGTAGTCTTATATTTTTATAAAATAGAAAACCGGGTGAATTGCAAAGACCACTCTTTAAAATAATCATTTATACAACTAAGGACTAACACACGCTCACACAGTGCAAGACTTAGGTAGGGGGGGGGTGAAAGTATGTGATATCCAAGCATAGGAGTAATATGAGTTTAGAGAGTCAATCTGCAGCGAAGTCTGCGTCAGCACCTGTCGTAGCTGACAGCGGTAGACGCATGAACGTTCAACGACTAATAAGTGTGCAGTGCTAGCCATTTACCTAACACGAGTGCCCGGCAGGTAGGATATTCAAAATATGCTAT